>JAMKCH010004090.1:0-140783 GCA_023653785.1 Ophioderma brevispina
GAGTAGAGCTGGGTGACTGATTTCCCAATAGGCATGACTTGTTCATCAAAGATTAGATCCATTGTAGACGACACCAAGCGTTTCACAATCGTTGTGAAGCTGCTCCACTACAGTACTCAGTAGAGCAGGAGCAGAATTCATAGGGGCCTTATTTAAAGGAGTTCGTTTACCCCCATTACAGGAAAGGTTTAACACCTTGTAGTGAGTATGGGACCCTCTATATCAATGCGAGGTAGGTAGTACTCTCAAATTGTGGGATCACTTTTTCAATAGGGGCCAATTTTAAGTTTACACGGGGTAAATTTTTGAAATGCCCCAATCATATTGAAAGTATGTCATATTGGTCGTCTCGTCAACAAGGGGATTCAAAATGTAAGTTTTCAAAGTAATGTATACCACTACGGACCATTGCTTGGTTTGGAGTTATAGGGAAAAAATTACAAAATGGTAACAAAAAGGTCAACTCAATTTGGACAGGGGTCAACAGTAAAGAGACATGGCACATTTGAAAAACAGTGCACCCTCAAGATTTTTCAAAATCGATATTTGTCGCATGGTTGTAGGCTTTTATATACAAAAGCCGGATCACACGAACTGATTAAGACCAAATCAAGCTTCACTTATGGGTAAACAGAACGATGTTATAATTCATACGTCGCCGGCGACGTTAAATTCAGCAGACGACGAAAAGGGGCTTTAACACAAGAAACACGCACTCCGTATGCATGTTTCTCCCGCTATGCACACTGTTGATCGGTCTATAACCTTTGTGGTTTTAATATCAGGTGAGTAACGAGTCAAAAAATATTCATGTAATATACACATTTGTTGATTATTTTTAGTTATCCTGGAAAACTTAAAAGGTTGGCCTACAAATTACCGGATGTCTTTTATCTTCATACTCAACTATCTCATATCTGGTTTGGGGTATGCTATTTTTATGTGTAAAAAGATATTCTGTTCTCCAATGGCCTAGACTATCATTTGAGAGGGAATTGAAGAAATTTCATATTTGTGAAAATGCTTTTTATGCAGTGCCGCTTTAAAAGTTAATCTGATTATATTTTAAATTACTTGAAAATTATACCTGAGGTAAGAGGACTCCTAAAAGGTATAGTTTTTATTATGGGTAAATGCTGTACTTACGGAGATATAGGGTCAACGACAGGTCAACACCAATTGGTTATGTGTGCCATTGACGCTATTTTATCCCATAAAATGGTACCTATGCATTGACAGATGGTACAAACTATTCCTTATTTGAACATCAAGCTAGATGCAAACAACTTATTCAATTTTACCAAGATTGGAAGCAACTTCTGATTTTGACCCGGACAAATGAAATTGACAGTTTTTTACCATTTTCGCATTTTTTAACCTATAACTCCCAAAGCAATGGTCAAAGATGGTACAAACATACATTTTTGGGATACTTATGACTCTATGACGAACAATATGGCATACTATTCAACATGATGGGCGTTTTAACAATTGCCACTGTGTACTTAATTGCCCCTTTATTGAAAAAAGTGATAACCACAATTTGAGCAGTACTACCACCTAGCATTGATGTAGAGGGTCATACTAACTGGGGGGGGGGGGTGCGTTGCACTCCTCCGGATTACGGCCCTGAAAGGAACGTAAACAAAAAATCCATTCAATATAAAAGTACATTCAGTTAGTGATTTTAGCACTTCTTGTTTTATTTAATTACTAATTTTTTTCCGTAGATACTGTCAAAATACCAAATTGATTCTACTGGTGAGGTTCGGTAGTTGAAGACCGTATCTGTACTGTCCAATGCATGATCATTGTTGTAAATTTATGCTCGTTTACGTTTACGGCAAACGAAATCCAGTCAGGCTTCTCGCTTGGCGTGTTTTTAATGACCTTAAACAATACGCACACAAGTTCGCCTAACTTTTTTATTCAATAGCAAAACATTTTTGCCATAAAAGGCCAACTATTTTCTTTATACAGCAATTGATTAAAAAAATCTCCACAACGCCCAAAACACTATCGAACCTGAACAACAGTTTTTTTCGTCAGACATAGATGCAAACATCCCAAATTTTTCACAAAGGAAATCGAATCTGGACGTTACGATTAGAAACACTTACATACTTGGTGACAGCGGTTCGATAACTATCAAATCTTTAATTCTGTGTCACGCAGGTCATTATGTCAAGGGATAAGCTGTGGATCAAAGTTCTTAAAACTAAAGACCAATAGACCTTTAATTCCGTTTTGGCATAAGTTTGTTGGTAAGCCTCTCAATAAATAGACCACATTAAAAATATTCTGTCATTATCTCAGGTGGCTCCTGTGTCTGATGTATCTGGTGTCACAAACTTGTGGGTAGGACTGCAAAGAAAATGAAAAACATAAATATAAAGTTTTAACAACAAACCATTTAATAAAAATATTTGCAATGGGGATCATGCAAATCTCCTGTATCACTTAAATGTGGGGTAAAACTTACCCAGAACTTCGATTTTGTTGGAAAAACGGTTGGTCAAATGATACGTTGGCCTTATTGAATATAATTTGCCAGTTGGTTGTGTCCATGTATCAACGGCTCTACATAGTCTTTCGGGTCACAAACAATGACTCATAATTGTATATTAGATCTGTCGTTGAAGAATTACAAATACATTCCTGCTTCAGTATGTCCAGAGCAATGATTTGACACTAGTTTCAACCAATCCGAGCATTGGAAAATTTTGTCACAGGATGACCTTGAACCATATCAGGGGATGCACCTGTGTAACTTCAGTCGGAACCTCAGATAAAACTATTGCGTTTCTTTAATTCTTAAAACTCAAGACTGACATCCCATTGCGCTGACCCCTACATACTCACCAACCCTACGAGTTTGACTGATTTCAAATTTACCCCTGTGAACTACAGTTTACCCACTTTTTTTAACAATGTTCCCCACATTCTCAGAGGTTGGACCAAAAACCCTAATTCAGCAACATTAAATGACGAAAAAAATATCTTACTTCTAGATATAAACCACATAGGTACATCCAGCGACTGACTTACATCATCCCTATACCCTATCATAGGGGCACGTGTGGTGCAGTGAATCAGCGCTCGTCTCATATATCGAATAAGGTTTGTGTGGTTCGGTGACACCCCCGCCCTTGTCGCCAATTTGTGTTGTGCACTGGGCAAGCCGCACACTTCCTACCTCGCTTGCCTCTCTCCACAAGGGTATAAAATGGGTACCAGGATATGCTGGGAATGCAGAACCCCCCACTAATCGCCCCCCTGTTGCTGGGGGAGTGGCGAACCCTCCACCGCAACATAATGAGGGAGTTGGCCTAAACCTGCCCAAAGACAGAGAGGGATGGGCATTCCGCCTGCGGGTGCACCAATTGCATCACCCTAACTCCGATGGCGAATGGCCTTTCAGCAAATGAAAGCTTAATAATACACACTGTCATCCCATGTTGAATACCTTGTGTGGAGACTATACTTTGCTATATATAGCGTCGCTGGGCCGGGACTAAAACCTTCATATTTAAATCCATAGGTCCCCATAATTTCGAAAAACCTAATATGTAAAAGTGGGCCCACCACAAGTCGCTCATAATACATCATGATGTGCATTTTGGTACATCGGGTTCTAGCTTGAATTTAATGCCACTCAGGATCCCTATGTTAAATGTATATTGGACACTTTTATTTCAGAATCTGGAGTAAATAATTACAAATATATTTAGAAAGAAAACCTTTCTGTGCATGGCATGACAGCAAATTATTCAGTTTTTGGTGTCTACGAAAATGTACATATGAAGGAGCTTGGGTCATGTGACCGTTTTACTACTGTGAGGTTGTGCTTTGTAAAGGTCAAATGCACATATGGGTTTTTCCGCCCAGCGACGCCACCTACCAAAATGGCGGGGAACAGTTAGGATCCAGTTTTTGACTCAACCTGTATAACATTGCATGAATTTTTATAAACCACTATTTTAGCTACAAAATAGTACCAATTTCTGATTTTTGATCAGTTTTGAAAGACATGTTTTTGATTCATTTGTAGTTAATTACTGCATTTTTTGTTTTTAGTTTGCAATGGGAAGTAAAAAAGACTAGCAATGCCACTAACCAGGACCTGCCACACACAAGCTACCAATAGCTACTTTGTGAGAGTACTGTATTTAAAACCTGCAAAGTGTAAGGAATAGAATAATTATTGTAAAACATGTTTCAAACTGAAACAGTGGTTGGATAACGGAAGTACATTACGAATGGACCTTTAGGAAAAGGCTCCCTTTGTATGCCACAATGTATAATGACAAATCGCTTGCGGCTTATCTAGCAAATGCCGTAATTTTAATACGCACGGTTTCACTAAAAAGCTAAAGTAATATCATCTAAAATATAGATTTGCAGGGTTGGCCAATATTACGCGGTGATTGACCCTTTTTTTATCAAATCAGACATATACATCCCCATTTTTACCAATGGAGGAATAATGGGGGGGGGTAAAGTTTTTTGGACTGGTGTTGGTTATTCTCGTAATTAAGGCCTGACGGTTAAAAGAAGACATACAAAATGCACCGCCAAACCCAATGCACAAGAGAGTAAGGAAAATTGTCCCATCATATCATCTAATATATTTTCAGATCTGACCTGAACACCAAACTAGGAAGCAGGCTTGACTCAAAAGACTTCGAATTCAAATTTAGATCATACAAAACAGTTAAAGGATACTGAAGCACAAGAATTGTGGGATCAGAAAAGGAAATGGAACACGTAGGAACAACTTATAGGCGCCACCAACATTTTTCAAAAATAGGGCACAAGGAACAAAACATATGGAACCAGTAAGACACTAGGAACCTACCAAGAATTAGAATCTGCCATACAATTACCACCCAAAAAAATTTCTTTTTTTTTTTTTTGTGTTTTTGTCGTAGGTGACTAGACACCCGCAACATCCACAAGAGATGGAAGAGATCGACACCAGTTTCAACCACCAAAAAGGAACCAGGAAATAAAGAATCACCTAAAAAATGAAAAAAAAAAAAACAAACACAAAACTTCAAAACACCACAGAATTTGAACCATCAGACACTTGAAAACACCCACGGAGATTGAACCAACAAATAACTAGAACCACCAAAGAAATAGAAACAACAGACAAGGAATCCAAAGGAAATGGAATACAGAAGACAGTAGGAACCACCAAATTACCAACCTTAAGGACAACAAACGCCAAAAAATTAGGACCCCCAAGGAAGTAGGACATCTCTGAACTACCTCAATCATTAGTAGTCTCCCAGAAAAAAAAACCTCATGTCTTTGAACCACATATCGGAGGACCTATTTGGACCGTTTTCCCATTTTTTTTAATTTTCATATTTTCACAACCTATTTTGTAATTCATAATTCCAATTAATTTTTGATATCCTGATTAAAGTACCAAACATATTTCAAGTCAGTGTAAAAAAAAAAAACACATGTCTGCTATGAAAAACTCATGCTTCTGAAAATCACTCGGTTAAAATCACCACAAACGATTCATTTTCTCATTTTGTACAGAATTTGGTCAAAATAGGAAAGAAAATTCATACAAAAATTGTTTGTATTCTCAAAACGATGTTTAACGCTAATCACGTGGTTAAATAGGCAACGTAAACGCGCGTAAAATAAAACGCAATTCTCAAAGCATGGCTAACTTTAAAACGCATGTTTTAAATTTTAGCCGCCCGAATATCGTTCAAACATTATTAAACATGTTGTCAATTAGACTTAAACCCGGGAGGGTACCTCAATGCGTGTTTAAACTTCACGCTTTCGTCAAGTGCCCTGATATTCAGCCTTATGTGATACTAGTGTTCTATTTCTCTACTTTCTTTTTCGAGTGGATTTTCTTATGGCCCTTTTTTTTCTTTGCATATTTTATATGCAGCTCCCTGCATAACGCGACATTTGGAATTTTACCGTCGACTTTCTGGATAGCATTTAAAACTACGGAAAGCATTATTTGACATATTTATCAATGAAACGCCACGTATTATTATAGGCGAAGATAAGTCACAGTTCGGTGGATCATATTTACGGCGTTTATATACCGTGGTGGTAAACGACTTCTTAAAAATAATATTAACTTGAGTTTTTAAAACTGTGCGTTTAGCTAACCATGCATAGTTTAGACCTTACCCCGTGTGAACAGCGTTTGAGAATACGGCCCATGAAGTTTTAGCTAAATAAATGGAAAACCTGGACAATTTACACAGTAACTTATCCGAGACCTCACATTTCAACTTTGGCGGCTTACCCTCCCCCATAGGTTATAGGTGGGGTGGTGGGTCCGATTATTTTCATTAAAATGTGCGTAAAAGGATGGTTAAAAAACAATTACCTAAAATTGTTGTACCGAAGAACAAATCCACACCACGGGGATTTAAGAAAGAGCATTAAGGCATTAAGAGAAGAAATATGAAAAAACACATTTCATAGATATAACCTTTGACCTAAAGATCTGCTGGCACACCAGATGTTATCCACAAAGGGCACTTGGGGCAGCAAGAGTAATGAAAATGGATAAGGAATGTGGGCGGTACAACAACCAGTTTGTCGAGACAGGCGATGATGCCAACGACGCCGAAAACACAATCTGCTTTACCTCCATTTAGGTAAGTTTCCCGTGGTAAAAAAATAAAATAATTAAATCAACTTTCGTAAATACTTTGAGTTACAAGCAAGTCAGTAAATTATATATAAAAGAGCAAAAAACAAAAATAAGCAAATTTTGCTTTACGTATGATCTAAATCACCCCTTCGGACAAAAAAATTTGGTTCATATCACATGAAACCAATTTATCTTCCACAAGAAATTGGCTTACCTGAGCAATGAATGGTGCAATGATTGGGCCAAAAACGTGAAAACCAGAGCAAGTACAAGGCTAGGGCACCTAAAGTGCTGTGGGATATTACCTGTTGTAAAAATACAAATGCAACTGCAAGTTCAATGTTCTAAGACAAAGCGAGGAGGAGAACCATATGAGGTTATTCAAAAAGATTTACACCACCTCACAATCGTATAAAATGTGAGATATTTGAAGAGTAACACCTTTTTCCCACCGTGTCGTGAAAAACCAAACCACGAAATGTGATAAATTTTAATTGTTGTTCAATGACGTATCTTAAAGTACTTCAAGTGATTACAGACGGCTGCCCATATATTCCCTGTTTGCAACATTTTACCTCATCCATGAATACTAACGAATTATAAAAAAAACAGGTTTGAGTTTTGGGAACCAGCACTGATGTAATAATTCCATGCAAATTGATAAAAAGAATACACTGTTACATAAGCTCGAATCTGGCTTTTTATGATGAGGAGTGCTGTGTGTCGGTGAGGATTTTTAGTAAGCTGGTCGAATTTGGAGGTAAAACGCAGCATAAAACATGAATAAGATGATGCTTCATATTCGGTTGTATTTATCCGGGTTAATATGAGGTCCTTTGACTGACAGAGCCGACTGTGACTGGAGTTCGAGCCCCCTCCAGCGCTGCGGCCAAAGCAAGACACGGTTACTAGCAAGACCGTTACCTCAAGTACTCCAAAACTGGGTACCTGTATTATACAATGCTGAGAAGGTAGCAGACGTGCCGTAGCGTGTAGATGCAGAGGTAGGGATCCCCTACCAACCGCATTGCTGGAAGAGACAATCTCTCGAAATAGAAATTGGACACTCTGGTCCTGTTTACCACAGCTCCACCCTTTACCTTTACAACCTCGGCTTGGGGCGGCTTCACGACTTAAACACAGGTTGCTAGCCGGTTAGCCCGGTGTGAAAGCAGATATAGTCAGGAGGGAGCACAGTCAGAGGGTTCATACGACGATAACGGGAATAAAGCGTGAATCTAATGTTGCGTGAAGAATAACTGAATCGATGCCCTATTGTTCACCATGTTCCCGGAATATGAGTATGCCGGACAAATTGACTTCTACACCGGTTCAACCGGATTCTATTCTTAAAGCGATATATTGGTATAAATCTATCGGGCACATATACAGGGTGAGTAAAAAAAACTGACCCGGTGTGTGTCCGCCATTTTAAAGTTAAAATCAAACGTTATTACTATTAGACTACGGGCTACCATGACCCCCCCTGCACCCCAGGGGATTTTGAGACAACCATTTTTGTGAAGATATACCATAAGCAACTGAATTCAGGTGTCTGCCAAAAAAATCCCCACCCTGGGTTTAAACGGTGAGGGCGCTTTTTCAAAATGGCTGCCAAATTGCAACCACCATCTCGGGAGAAGACCAGTACCAACATGCCTAGCAAAAACAGAATCATCACAGGCATTGTTTTGGTACAATAGATATGGTCCTTCTCTTCCATTGATACCAAACTAAGTACCATACCTGCCTAGCATTACGTCACAATGACGTATAAAGTTCGCATTAAGCAAAATGTCATTTTCCATAGACACAAATAGGGGAAAAATTCATTTTTGGCCAAATAATGTTAGGATATTCCCAGGTTCAGCGGTTTTTGGCTCGACTTGATGGGAAAATGACTAGTTTTATAAAAATTAGAGCATTTAGGGGCCTGATAATAATGTTTTTGAGTCGCATCAAATTGCGAAAATATCAATGGGACACCCTATAAGCTAGTACAGGGAGTTGCAGACCTTCCTAACATATGACGTCAAAGTGAAGTGGATCATGGCGGTGTTGGTACTTATTGGAAAGAAGAAACTCTAAGCTACCCTGTGCGTACCAAATTTACAGGATCAAGATGTTCAGTAATCGAAATCTACGGGGGGGGTGGGTCGGCAGTGTTTGTTACACCTAACAGGATCAGGTAGGACGGGGTTAAGTCACAATGTGACAAGTATATCGATGCCTTTCTAAGCCCTTGGAGATCGACTGAGTGCAGAGCACTCGTTATGAGAGATTTGTTGAGGATTTGCAGATCCAGAGAGCCAATTATCAAGCCAATGATTGGGTACCAGGCAGATGTGGCCGAGCCAGAACAGAAAATTCATTCCACCAGATGATCCATGGGTTAGGAGTAAATGATGGTGCACTAGATACAATGACCATCAGGAGAGTTGATGCCACAAGAGTTGTCTGAAATAATAGTAGAGGAAGAATATATGATACAGAAGAAGACAATTAAGGAAATGACTCAAGGAGAAGAGAGGAGGAAAGGAAGATCAATTTCTGAATCAAAGGAGCTGCTTTTAAGCTCGTATACCAAGGATACAGCATGGCTTAAAAGATCGCCGATTGAACAATACCAATGCTTATTAAACTTGGAAATTCTTTTATCGTATCCAAAATACAGTGGTTCTCAAATTGGATCTAGCCAGAGAAGAGAGGGTACAATGTCTGTGCTCTAATGAATCTGCAAAGTCCTTGTCTGTGCATTGTTGCACCCACATTGGGCAGACCCAAGAGATGCTCCAGTGTCTGATATGATTCCAGGTAGACCACTTCTGCAAGGAAACCTTTGAGCGGGCGAATCTGGATCTCAATCATCTGAGACACCGCCACTCAGCCCAGTATGCGAGCCAGCCCAGGCGGAAGACGCTCACCAGCCTCCATACCATAGATGCCAATTGGTTTGATAGTTGTAGCAAGTCTTTCTTCCAAAAGCCAATTAAACTCCCCAAACTCCTTAGAGGGACGATTAAAAGGACCGGAATTGCCCAAGAAACTACCCCGGACCTATTAAGGCGGTCAGCAGCCGGCCTCTGTCCAAGCACAGGGCGCTCCACCCAGCTACTTGGCAGCTATGTTCATGCATGCCTATGATGCTGCTGATTAAGTGTCCGATGGAGCTGGCCCGAGAACACCCCGCGAAAAGCCGGCAGGAGGCATCCAACGACGGGTCAAGCTTCTAGGCTGACCCCTCCCATACACGGCAAGCATACTCCACACATGAGCAGCACAGGGCAAGCCGTCGATCTCAGCGCATACGGGCATAAAGGGTAATGGGGAAAAAAGCCCTTGTGGGGTCAGGGGCAGATCCAGGAAGACTTCTTGAGTTAACATGTTCGAGTGCTTTCGGAGAGAACGGGTTTATGTCCTTATCTTGAAGCAGATACTATTCGCTGAACGTGCGGGGTCCAGGGGGGAGCCCCCAGAAGCCCTTGGATTTCAGCTATTCAGGCTATCGGAGAGCTCTCGGTTATCTCTCAATCATGAAGCTGATGAACTATACTGCCCCTGGCGGGGTCCCCGGGTTTCGTAGCCCTTTCAAGCTCTTGAGTTTAAATAGCATGTTTGAGTACCTTCGGAGAGATTTCAGTAATCTCTCATTATCTTGAAGCAGATGAACTATACTGTCTGTGACAATAAACACAAAAATCACAACAACGGTATTTTTTCTTTTTCTTTTCCAAAACAGCAGTTCAGTGCCCCCTGAGGTGGTGTCCGGGGCATGTGCCCCCTCCCCTTGCCCCTCCCTAGCGACGCCACTGGCTTCCTATGTGGGTTTTATAAAGAAGTGCATCCAAGTGACTCCTAAATAAAATGACACTTCTCTCATGGGGGACACCAGTTTTCTTACACCGGCACAGATGCCGAACAAGAGAGCCCACGTAGACCACAACCAAGCACCTGTTGTGTTGAAGTTACGCCAGATATTTCTTAACAACAACAACTTATGTGATGTGGACGCGTTTGGTTGCGTTCGCTAAGCGTACACTCCTTGCCTGAGCTCTCGCCATGCAGGCGTAGTAAGGAAGCTTAGTTGCTTCACTTAGTAAAACCATCCGTCAATACATCAGAATCAAGAAACCAGGTTATGCGGTTCAAGGGATCAATGATTAAGGAGGCTGTGGTGTGTCTAGGTTTACAGTATGTCATAGGACCATTTTTACATAAAGCGACCTCTAGATATACACTTGAAAGGCTAACTTCATTTTTAAGTTGTTTACTTTACCTCCAAACCAATCCACAGGGCACATGGACAAAGTATATAATAGGTGACACCGGCATTTTGCCTTTAAGAGGCATTAAGTGTGTAAAGACACGGTCTTTCGTGTTTTGGTGGCCATTTTGAAAATCTGACGCCCTCTAGAGGCAGATTAAGCATTCCAAAAGGTGTTCAACTATTCCTTGGTGTGGTTTGGTGCGACTAAGTAGTTACATAGTGCATGAATTTGGATAAAAAATTAAGATATATGCAAAAAGGTATTAAGTGAATATTGGTCGCCATTTTGAAAAAAGCGGCCTCACTCTAACCAAGGATGGGGATTTTTGCAGGACAAAACCTGATTTTGATAGTTTTTTATTATGGTATAAGGTTTCCAAAACTAGTGGTCTCCCAAACCCGGGGGTGCAGGGTTCGGTTATGGGCTCAGGACATACATGTGATATCATCGGAAGCATATTTCATCATCTTTGATTTGCCGCAAAGATAATTCCGATCGGTTAAGTATAGGCCCGAGCTACAGTCTTTGAATCAATTAGTCGGTTTTCACCCTATCCAAGGCTTCCCTACTTGCATTGCACGGCGCCAGACTAAGCAAAGGATTCCGTGGACAGTGCAGAAAAAACCGACTGCTTCGTTCAAACGACTTAGCTAGGTCTATTACTTAGTGGAGGAGCTGGGACCCAGGTCAAAAATCATCGTTTACCCCTCCATACAGAAAAGGTTGACACATTTGGGAGTTAGTATGGACCTATATATCAACGCAGGTAGGTAGTACTCTCAAAATTGTGGGTCACTTTTTCAATAGGGGCCAAATTTAAGTTTACACCAGGGTCAAACTTTTAAAAGCTCCATCCGTTGAAATGTATGCCCATATGTCCGTATAGTCATAGGGACTCCAAAAATGTATAGTTTGTACCATCTATGACCAATGGTTTTGGAGTTGCTAAAAATGCCTAAAATGGTAAAAAAGGTCAATTTTATTTTGTACAGGGATCAAAATGAAGTTGCTCAATTGTGAAAAGAATGATTAGAAGTTGTTCATATATAGCTTAATAAGTCAAAATAAGGAATAGTTTGTACCCTCTGCAGGCATAGTTACATGTTATGGGACAAAAAAGGCATAGGTCAACATAACCCAAGTGGGTTGTTTTGACCTTTCCTGCACTGATCTCCGGTAAGGTACGCATTTAACATAATTACAAACTATACCTTTTAGGGAGTTCCTCTTACCTCAGGAATAACTGCAAAGTATTTTAAAATATAATCAGATTAACTTTTAATGTGACCCCTGTACAAATTGTGAGATGGCTTTTTTACCATTTTAGCCATTTTACCTTATAAACTCCAAAACAATGGTCTTAGGTGGTACCAAACTATACATTTTGGATCCTTATGTCTAGATGGGCCAATAGGCATACATTTCAACATGAGGGTGGGGCATTTTAAAGGTTTGACCCCTGGGTAAACTTAAATGGCCCCTATTGAAAAGTGATACCACAATTGAGAGTACTAAATACCAGCATTGATATTTTTGGTAGAGGGTCTATACTAACTACCAAGGTGTCAAACCTTTTCTGTAGTGGGAGGTGGTAAAACGATATTCTTAAATAAGGCCCCTCTGATATTCTGCTCCTCCATACTAAGCCGATGTGAATGCTTGGCGGCAAATTAGATAATAACTACGCTTTCAGAGGATTCACATAATTAGGATATATGTGTTACTTGAAAATTCAAAAATGGGCGGGACACAATCAGGGTCAATTTTTTTTGTACTCACCTTGTAATGAAATATCCCTAAATAAAAGGGATAAGGGAACACGATTTTAGTATTCTGCCACAGGCTACGAATTCGGCAACGTTAACGGAATTAAAACCGCATGTTAAAGGCTGCCGAATTTTAGTGGTGGCAGAATACTAAATTCATTCCCCATAAAACGTACCAGATGGTTTTCATGCCATTGAGTATTCCTTGCGAAAAAATCCAGATTTATTCCGACCAATACACAACTCTGTAAAACGACATGGAAGCTTACCATATTTATTCCCTGTGGTATATTTACAACGACACATGCCAATACCGAAAAGAAGCCCAGCGAAAATATATCCCCTACGCGCATATATCACGTGCAAGTTGCCACAAGCCTCATTCCTTTTTGACACCTCGTTGAGCACACAAGGAAGGAGCGAAAGTCGTTTTTTAGAATTTTTTATTGCCCAAAAAACTACACTTTTTAAAAACCTCAGTGATATGAGCAAAATGTTAAGAGGGGTGTTTTATTGTTTTTAGATATCATTTGGGATTAACAAAGGTTTTGAGTTGGCCTCCTAAACCTAACAATCCATGAAATGAAAACGTGGAAATTTGAAAGGGGTCGCGTAATATTTAGTTTTATCGCAGAAGTTCGCCTTGTAACCACTGATCTCTATACAATGGATTTTGCTACACAACGTAATTGTATATCAGATGGGATTTGAATGGAGAACGGCGGGCATCTTGGTCTACCGAACACAATTACCATTCAGAGGCACATGTTTAACAGAAGTATCCTGGGTGCCAGTTTTAGAGACATGGCCATTCCCTACGGCACATACAATGGGATCACGGAATTCTTGAGTCTGTGTATGTTATGTCGCTGATCCAAGTTTCAAGGGAACAATTGGTAAAATGACCGGATCTGCTCTAAACCACTGCTTGGGCTCTTTTTGGATGTACCAATAGGCCATCAGTGTTTCAAATTTTTGAAGCCCAGGTTTCCAATCCATTGTATAGAGATGTCCCCACCAGTGTTCGACAGTGGCGTAAATTTTGTTTTGACATTGGGGGGGCTGGGTTGATGAAACAAATGATGAATGTGAAATGGGTGTTTGCTGAAAAGATCAATTACTAGCAAATGTGCGCGCCAAGCCGATAAAAACTTTTGTCATTTTTGAGCTAAAAATCATTTAATAAATTGTATTAGAACAAAAATGGCGCCGAGAGCGCGCTGTGAAATTTACCATTTTTAAACTATTATGGTAAAGTAGGAAGGGTTATTTTGGTCAAAAACACGTAAACGGGCATCAACATTGGGGGGGAGATCGTATTGACCATCCCCCCTCATCAAAAATATTGGGGGGATATATCCCCCCATCCACCCCCCGGGATTTTTTACGCCTATGGTGTCGAAACCCCACTTAATGCGCGGGTTTTCAGCCAATCTACGTACTTTTTCAAATGTACTGAGTAGCCGCTTTTCTTGTGTATGATGTAGAGTTTCCTAATTTTATTTTAAAGGAATCCAGGCTCATTCATAAAAAAAATAGGCACAGATGTATGCCATTTTGATAACGTTGTATATTTAAAGGAAAAAGTTTACAATTAAGCGTGTTTGTTTTTAATTCTAACGTTAAAAGTAACGCGATATGGCATAGTCTTTCATACAGGCCAGCAGAACTTGACTAAACCACCGATCATCTTTCCATTGGTGTGAAGCTAAAATGCTTTGGGCAAAACGAGTAGCGTAAAATAATAAACGTGGCGGCCTCCTTAACGTACTGTTCGAAAGTTAAGCGTGTAAATGTGTTGTGAAAATGATGTTTCTTCGCAAGGAATAGTCCAATGCCATGAAACCATATGTGGTATGTCATAGTTAGGGATATTGTCATTATATATGTGCAATAGATTATACCAATAAATTCCTTAAATTGGAAAGCACGGGTCAACCGTCATCGCCCGCAGGTGCGTGTTGAGTTTTGAAACTACCCCTCACCCAAAGCACTCACCTCTGGGTTTGTTGCTAACATTTAAAGCACTGGGAAAAAAAGACCCCGAGGAAAGTGCTCGAGCTGTTAAACAGCAACACAGTCATTACAGGCCTGGAAACAAAAAACAAAGCGTGGTGGATATGATGCTAATACTTTCCTCCATAACTTGTGGGCTGTGATGAGTTTTTTAGAACATGTTGTATCGCCTTGTTTTAAAACATTCCTACACGAAGCAGGACTTTAATGTCCTGATAACATGTTTTGTGTTATTCCGTCATGAAAACTTAATTTCGACGTTGGTTTGCTTGTTTTCAAACTTGGGTTGTTTTTGATCAATCTGTTTGAGAATAAAAATGTGGAAATTTATTTTTTCACACAGGATTTGGTAGAGGTGGTTTGAGTCCATCCAACAAAATGGATTTGAATACTTATCATTGATTTGTCCTGTGTCCACTCTAAAGTAGATTTATCTCTATACAAAACCCTAAATTTCTATCAAATTGGGAAAAAAAGGGGTTTCATTCAGATTTACACAAAACGTCCTATTGTATCGGTACTAAAATCTTTGGACTTTTTTAACGCAAATCTAATAATTTAAAGTTAATGTAAAAAACTAATCCGTACAACATTTGTCAAGTAGCCCCTCAAAGATGTACTCAAACTACCTTATCAACAACACCCAGAAAGCATTCAATAATTGGATTCGGGGATGGACAAATTTGTGGTTATTCATTGATTTTTCAGAGAGTTAATAGAAAAATTGCAGGTGACATGGTGTTGTGATCTAGACATGGACACTGACTGAAAAATCAAATTAGTTTCAAACTTCACATGATGCAACTGGTAGTGTATTCTTTTTTCTGACCCTGTTTTTTGGATTGGGAAAAAGTCCCATAAATAGATTTGGAGTAGGTTTATCATCTCTTCCAGGGACCTTTAATTATTGAAGGGTGGGTATTATCATAAGGTGCTTGATGGAAGCTAGAATCTTAGCGGATATAAAGGTGTATCACAAAACGTCACGCTATAGTAAGTTTGAAAAAAAGCGGATTAAATTGTCACCCGAAAGCTATCAGCCTTTGAACTACAGTTAATTAGTGCACCACGAATTTAACTGACAACAAATCCCCGGGAAAACTCAATACATGCCTTACATTGGCCCCAAGATTATTGGCAAATGGATGCCCGGATCATTTCCCGATTTTTTGCTTCTAATTACTAATTGTGATTTTAGCCTAATTTTAATATATTGATCACATCCGTAAACCAAAACGAGCATGTTTTCGCTTTAGACGTGGAACATAACTGTGCTCCATTTTGGGAAAAAAAAAAGCCCCCCACGAAAGTCCTTTTAAGTATGGGTGAAGAGTAGGAAGAATGCATTTTCTAGAATTGAAAACCATAACCTTGACATTCACCGTTTTTTTTTATCACCAGCATTTGTAATTTTTTTTGTGTTCATTTGTTTTCATCATTAATTTTCTTTTGTGTTCTCCTTTGTATGGAAGTTGTTAGGGTTCCGATCAATCTTGGAATGAAGGTATTTTTAATAATTGCGTATGTTTGGTCTGAAATGTCGTTATACAAATTATTTGCCACCCCCATGCAAAGTACACCACGCGAATCGACTCTCTTCATTTAATACAAAACACTGTTGTTTTCCATAGAGGCTCCCGAAACAGTAGGCACGTAGGATCAAGCTGAGATTTTTTTTTTCTTTTTTTTAAATATTGTATTGAAACTCAATGTTAAAGAATAGTAATAAAGTCAAAACATAACTTTTTACTTGAACCTAGCCAGCGATTCAAACAACTCTCCCAACTCTGACAACATGGTACATGCCGATTTTGGCTGATATTCCCTGGCTGTGCCGCATTCCGCCATGTAAACTTTGACAAAAGGCATCATATTTACCTGAAGTGATAGCAGGAGACTGGAATGGTAACTGATAGTTAGGAAATAGCATGTGCATTTTGGAATGTCTATTCGTTTCACTTATAAGCCAGAAAAAAATCATGGAATTATCTAAGGTTGTCAAAACAAGTCTTAAGCCCGTATTGAATTGAATTTGTTTTACCTCCAACGAAACTAAGATTTTGTTGAGGATTTTATTTTGCCTTATCCACTCACACCCACGCTCGCGCTCGCTACGCCCGCACACATAATTATGCCAAGCATAGCAAAACCATTACGAGAGTTGCTCACCGTGTTGTACACATCCACAACAAAAAGGTGCCACTTCCACATGTGATAATAGTAGAACATGCTTTTTCTTCCTTCCCAAGTAAGAATCACCAGAAACGTCAGAAATATACCTACAAAGGAAACATTTTGCAACGATATTGTAAAATATTACCATGTCTCCAACGACGCCATCTACATGGATGCGCCCCTATAAGCAATGTGAAAATCACATCAGACTGCAGTCCCTGCAACACCAAGTTTGCAGTTACTGTTACAATATTCCTGTAAATTGTTCTGCACTATAAAAGGGATCTGAAGCGTTTTTTGTCTCCTCTGCATACCGGGAGAATTTGATTATAAATAGCGCCTTTATTTTTGGGAGTCATAATCATGGTGTACCTCCGTTGGTTACTGATTATTCGGGACAAAATTGAGATAACATCTAATTCATTTTCAAGAACATTGCACATACTAGACTGAGAACACCCGTGAATGAATTTTGATTTCTAGAACGATTTATTCGGAAAAAAATATGTACTTTCCAGGGGTCTTTATCCCGGCATCTTTTTCCTTTCGCCCCATCGGGCCCATTGCTTTTAAAAAAAGTAGTGCATGAATGTATGGTTATAGCGTGCTATATCCAACCCATCCTTAACTTCCACGCTTTCCTCGACTAATCGAAACAATTGAGCGTTATTCAATACAATTCAGAGTCTTATCTCAAGGTGAGTTTGGCGGAATATTTGAAATAAATGGGGCTCCAGTGCGCGCAATTGCCCGAGATCCTTGGAATCAGAGCTGAATTTTAATTCTGTTGCAAAACAAGCTACGAAATGACTTTTGATAATACGGCAATTGCCCAACTTTGTACCCTCAATTGTCACGAGTGTCAAATTTCAATGTATTAATGAAACTGTGTGTAATGAACAGAGCCAAACCCGTTAAGTAATATGAGCTGTCTAAAAACGAGTATAATCTTGCTCTTCACTTGAAGTGAACACAAAATTGGACACGAAACTTATACACAGAAAAGCAGGCGATGGCGGCCATAAGTTCAAATGTAGAAGTCGCCTTTGGGCTTAATACGTTAACCCGAAATCTTCACGAAAAATCCTGACTTTGGATAATTATGTTATCAAACAATACTTTCCTTAATCCAAAACCGTTGTTTGGAGCTGAAGAATCAACGGCACTGCCAGGGTAAGTGTAATATTTATTTGTTAATAAACGTGTCGTAATGCACTGTAACACCCAACTCGCCCACCTTAAAGCACACAAATCATCACATGTTACTTGTTAAGAGGAATTTCTCACCTGGAAATTCTGCTAGAGTTGTTATTAAAAGACCAGTAGTTCTTTCCTATCAAGCACCTTACATCCTTCAAGCCACTCTGCCTCAGCTACAGAACTCCAGCTGCAATACACCGAAATTCAAAACGATTGTACAACTCTATATTTTGTCTGGTAGGCAAATTGATCCAAACACCCTTTCTTCACATAGGAAAATAATGACAATCACAGTAGAAAGAACAAGTCACAAGTGTATCATCAAGTCAAACAAATTGAATCTTCTGTCACTGAGATCGGATCGACGCGTTTATGAAGATAAACCTGGCTTATTGCCGATAACCTAGTTTAATAATTCAAAAACTAGTTTTCCCATTTAAAAATAGGTTAAAAGAAACACCTCATATAACCTAGGTTTTTTGGAAAAACCTAGTTTCGGCTTTTCAAATTTGTAAAACGTATTAAGGCTTTTCAAATTGGTAAAAGTTCATCGATTGGATAAACTTTTTTTTTAACCCAGGCCACAAAATCAGCCAATAAACCAGGTTTGTATATTTGTTTTTCATCAATAAACCTGGTACGACTGAAAATTATATCGACCATAACTTTATTACTCGGTTTTATCAGCGATAAAACACCTTTTTACGAATGTTTTGGAACGTTGCTTTCCACTGGCAAGAGTCATATAATCTCCTTCTATCCAATGCCAATTGCGGTCAGTCGGACAAAAAATGAATCCAAACGCTTCCGAAATCAATTTCATTATGACGATATGTTTCAGCAAATAAAAAGCAATCGCGCAGGTAATTGAACTTACTTTGGGGGTTATTTTGGGTTAAAAGTTTGAATGTCATATCTATTTTGGACCTGTTTTTTTGTCATCCACTAACGATGGTACAAACACATTTACAGTGTATATATCTTTACTTTTGTATGTCATTAATGGTTTTATTACCCAGTATATGCTTTGTTTTCCTTTGACCTCGTGTCGACATTGGATATTTCGATAAGAATTGAAAATACTAAACTAATCTCTCTCATGTATGACTCTTCTGTACAGTAAGCCAACAGCCTAATTGTACCTCCGAAGAATCTTTATGGCACGCCTAGAACTCGTGGTTTTTCGTTGGTTATTGGATATGGCAAATGAACGCAGATAGAGAACGAAATCTATCTAAATTAATAGTTCCAAGATCCCAATCTAGACTCCAGAGACAAGCTTCTTTTCACTACCATGCGCTTATTTAAAAAACATGGTATTTTAAAACCTTACTATAGAGATTGATCGCTTCTTCAATTTTGACGCGTTTTAATCGATATAGTTCCTTTTGATTTGGTGTAAAGTAACCTGTCAACAATCATTGTACTCTTGTCAATCAAGCAGTTTGATGGACAAAGTAAAAGGGTCTAGGTTTTTTTTACCCCGCCCTACGACGGATTTTCTTGACGTTACCAATATAATTACTTATGCATGTCATATATCATATTTAGCCACGTTGGAAAGGTTTGAAAACTGGTAATATTTTGATCTGTGTTGCCATGGTACTGAACAGGGCCGCTGATTGGCTTCACACGGGACAAATGTCACTGATTTAATGGTTTACTTACATTTAACACCATACTTGGTTAGAGGTAATTGGTTTAGTGCGCAGAAAACCATGAAGCAGGGTTTTTGATATGGTTTCCATGGTAACCAGGAGCTGACCAATCAAGGAAACTTTATGCCATAATTTAAAATTGAGCCCAATTCAAATATCCGGCTTCATGGATCATAGCCCTTGATGCTTGATATCTGTGCCAAATTCCATGTTGATACGACTTTTTGTTTTTGAGTTACGTTCGTTCTCGTTCATACATCCCGATGTTTAACTTTTGATATATTGGGCTAAACCTATCGTTCATTTAATTTTAAAAATATAAATTATTACATTTTTGAAATGCATTTTGGTTCAAAAAGAGATGATCTAATGGGTTTCAATGATTTTTTAATAATTGTCTTAATATCACGGTGATGATAATAAAGAAATACATAAGACAATGCTGTCGAGCTGAAACTTTCTTATTTTGTTTGATGCATACTTTATTTAATGTTCTCATTTTGAAAGCCTTAATATGTGATAATAATAAATAAAAATTATATTTGCTTAAAAATCACAACTTGTCCATTTTTGTTTAAAAATCAATAATTCTCAGCAACCATATTCAGTCTATCATCTGAAGAGTATAGATGAGGTGACATGTGACGTCAACGAAGCACTGCCCGGCAGTATGCGTGAGCACCTGCAGGGCTTGTGCTTTTAAAATTCGCGCTCAGTCAGGCGTGAAAAGGCTATTGAATGCTGTAAATCTATGGGCATATTTTGCGCCACCTCTAACGTGTCAGAAGACCAGGCGTAATTGTGTTTTTAAACATTTATGTCACCTCACCTATAGCGTGCTCGTAACGAGAGCTGAGACCTTTACGTGATTTCAAGACCTTTGTAAAAAAAAAAAAATTTTTTGCTTTCGTGTGTGTTGAAACATTTGTTTTTAGTGAAAGTGTGTGTTTTAGACAAGTGTTTGGATGTTGAGAACATGTCTTAATTTTTGAAGAACTCGCAGGTTTTGGAGATCTTTGTCTCATATTGAGACCTTTGTGTGTTTTTAGACCTTTATGTTTTGGAGACCTGTTTGTGTTTATGAGACCTTCGTTGATGTCGAGTCCGTTATAGTTTTGAGACCTTTTTTGAGTCTTTTGTTTTGAGACCTTTCTCAATATTTGACTCTTAACAGTGATGGCCCCATAGTTCTTCGTTAAAACAAACCTTTGCCTCCGTCACTTGTCTTCTCTGGCATTCAAGTAAATAGGCTATTAGGATGCCTCAAATTATTCATTTTATCACATCTTACCAGCGCAAGAATTTCCAGGCACAAATAACTCGGTAGACAACAACACCACACCATAATATGAGAATGCGTTGGAAAACCTAAAGCACATGGTGCATTATGAAATGGACCATGCGTACACAGAAAAAAATACAAAAATGTTGTTCATTTGTTAACAAGGAAGTCATTCTGATAATGTATGTATAAAGAGGAGACAAAACTAAGACAAAGCACGGTATACGGTACCTACCATAAGAAAAACAGTATTAATGTTGTAACAGTTGTCTTCATATTACAAAAGAGATCGGGAATAGTTCCTCGCTTGACCTGTAAGGATGTGAGAAAGTAAAGTGAAAGACTGAGAATAAATTCCATTCTTACAGCAACCTCACAAATATATCTTGTCTTTTGGGGTTTTTCTCTTTGGCAAAACAATCTTTGATTCTCTGGTTCTGAGGCAAATAACACTGCGGTATCAGAGTTTCCAATCCCTGTACTCTAAAAAATATACTCTCCAAAAAATGTTGAGTAAAAAAATGTCACAGCTCTTAATGTTGAGTAAAATCTTAGTCAAAGTTGAGTAAACCTTACACAAAGATGAGTATATTTTACCCAACAATGACTAAATTTTAGTCAACAATGAGTAAGCTTTACTCAACTTTGACTAAGATTTTACTCAACATTAAAAGCTGGGACATTTTTACTCAACATGAGTAAAATCATTTATACAGTGTAGGACCCACTCCGGAAAGGGTAAAAAATTACACTTTACAAAGAGTTTACTCTTGATAATTTACAAAATGATATAACCTTATCATTTTGTATATTAAAAGTAAATTTGATTTCTTGAAATATGTAAATTTTCACTCTTTCAGAGTGGGTTCTAAAAGAGTGAAATTCACTCTTTTGCATTTAGAGAGTAGTATACGTTCGTATTTTGTTCCAGGTTCAAGAGGACTCTGTCGATTTAGTACTGTTAGCATGGTCCGAATACGAGTCAAACTTACATTAACTTTATTCACTTTGAGAGTTCCTGGAGGCAGCTTTTTGTTGTTTATTTTGGCTATTTTTTCTAACACTTTGACAGCTTCATCACGCTGTCCAGACGCAGCTTGATAATAAGCACTCTCCGGAAGTATCTGAATTGATAATAAAGAAGACATAAGATACAAATAGCACCATACAACTAGTATATTTAACAAAGAAGTTAGCATACCCTCGATCATAACAATCACCAATCGCCACCAAATTGCATTTAGAACTATCCTAAAGTGAGCTGGAAAAGTATTTTTAACACATGTAAACTCGCGGGGCCTCACTTTACAATGTGCGATGTATTCGCGTTTTACCAAAACTATTGTGCGTTTGTTTATTTATTGGTTTGTTGATCGGCCGGTCTGGGATAAAGTGGGAGGGATCTCTTTTAAGTTCATCAAGGTTGATTCATCGCCATATGTTTGTTGACGAGGAGGGGATGAGTTCATTTTACCGTTAAGGGGTTCTCCGACCTTTTGGTGAGAGTGCTCATTTTTCAGGCCAAAAGAATGCATACTGTCTGCGGCTATTAAAAGCCAGAAGGACAAAATGTTATGTGTAATTGAAAAGTGTAGATCGCTAGCAGAAACAGGATTTCAACCTCTGGAAAGCAAGCTTGTAAAGTTTTGTAACAAATGGAAGAGTGGATAGGTATCCCTTAAGAGACAGTAATAACTACATACATTCCACTAAATGAGGTTGCTACAAGTAAAAAAATACGGACAACTTCACAACTTAGCCACTGTCGCCGTGGCGGTTCCGTCTGATTGTTTCCGGTTTTAACTGGTTTCTATCGTTCAAAACAAGGATAGCGGTTCAATGCATTGAACTGCCGGTCCTCAATCTGATGAATTTTGAAGCTGGACCTAGATATTCTGGACAATAAATACACGATACCGCCAAAAAGATTGTTTTTTTTTTTTTTTTTTTTTTTTTTTTTTTTTTTTTCATTGAAACCAGCTGAAACGTTCTGAGAGGTGGATTAGACTGGGAATTCGATGTTTCTTTCTCACTGTGCTGTACTGACATTGGTTCTTAGTTAATGTAGCTTTTCTAATTGAGCAAATCGTTGAAAACAATTGTGATCGATCATCTTCAGAAGATAAACATTACTTCTCGAGCATGTCAAATCACAACTTAGTAGTTATGATGTAAAAGCTTTCTGAAGGAAAGATTAATACGCTTCCTTTTTTACGTTAAAGGTGCTACGAGAGATTTCAAGTCTAATATATTTTCTGTATATGTAGTGATTTCATATAGATTAGACGCTCGAAAGATTCCTTACCTTTTATTTGGTTACAGAAATAACTTAAAATGAAAACAAAAGGTGATTTGTGTATGCTTATATTTCAATAAAAACATAGGCTGAATTTCGTATTTGCTCCTATACGAAATTAGAAATTTCACAATTTTTGTACCAAAGAAAGAGTTCTCAGCTTAATCCTTACAGATGGGGATATTTTTGATATAAAGCTTTACAACAGTGCCAAAATCAGAATTTCACATTTTTTTTTTCGGGACACCTGTTATTTGAAATCTCTCGTTGCACCTTTAATCATTTTATTCCGATGCATTTCCGACAGCAGGGGTATAGGACATGCCATCTCAACAGCAACAGTAAATTCAACAACCGACGTGACCTGAATGCTAGTCTTTTTTCACAGACTTGGCGTTAAGAGGGTGCTCTTACGCACATTGGACGTTAAAGACAAAGATTTTAACAAAGGCTATCTGGTCACAAATATTTAAATCTAAATTACCGTTATTTCAATTTATTCTATTTTGCAGCGGAGTTAATCCTCTAACATGTCTAACCCCGACGAATTTTGAAGTCAATTTAATTATTTTTTTTAATAACATTGTCATGATACTATTCAGAATTAAAAAAAAAAGGTTTAAGAGATGATTTTGTAATGTCACTGGGACCCAGGGCCCGTATTCACAAAGCGCACTTAGGAGCAACTTTGCTAAGAGATTCCCTTATATATGGGATCTTATTAAATCTAATATCATTGGTGATTTGCTTCCATATAAGGGTAAAAAATGACATTGTGATAGAATAAAGTAAATAAGGATCAAATTGTATCAATAAGTAAAATATGTTTCCAGTAAACAGCATGGCGATACATAAAATGGTAAAAATATTGCACTGTAGCAGAGCAAAAAATGAGCATCAGTTGAGGATTTCACTTAAATGTTTTCCTTAATATAAGAGAACCCCTTAAGTGTAATTTTACACTTAAAGGTGCAACGAAATATTAATAATAGTAATTCCGTATACGTTAGACACTCAAATAGATTTCTTACCTTTTATGTAATTGGGGCTACAGGAATCTCTTACAGAGAGGAAAGGAAAAAAGTGATTTTGATTTTTGCTTATATTTCAATGTAATAAAACATGTGCTGAATTTCGTATTTGTTCCCTTATAACATTTAGAAATTCCAAATTTTGTATTTTTTAATTTTTTAGGTTTTTTCTTTTTTTAAGGTTTAAATTTCCATCTCATTGCACAGGTACAGTTGGAAATATAAATATTGGTTAGCAAATATTTAAAAAATAACATTTATTTATAGAACAAGATTGATTTAGAAAAAATAATATACAATATGCAGGCGCGGATGCCACTTTAAAACGACAGGCCCAGGGCCGTGTAATTAGAGGGCACACATTAATTAAATTACACATTAACAAACAAAAGTATGGAAAACTTAATTGATAAGAATATAAAACATATAATAAAAAAAATACGAGCACACGGTGAGATGGATGTTTTGAAAATAAGGGGGCTGCCGAAAATACAATAGATTGGAAAAATACAGAGGAAAAAGCCCGGTAACTATTATAGTAAATAAGATATAAGGTGACCCAATCATAAGACATTAATTCAGTTGCAGAATAAACTTTCAATGAGCTTATGTCCTTTCAGAGGGGGAGAATTTTGATGCGAAAGCTTTTACAAAATAATGGCAAAAATCAGTAAAAATTTGATTTTTTTAGGGGAACACCTGAAACATGTGAAATCAACGTTGACCTTTTAAGGGTAAAGCGTGACTTTGTGAATACGGACCTATAGGACTACACGCAGCAGTTGCAAAAGTTACCGTTTGGAAATCCCCAAAAAGTCCAAAAACGATGTTCGGACAGGGTAGGCTGGTGAGTAGGATATTTTAAGCTCTTTTGAAGATATGAGTCGGTCTGTTTATGTGCTGTATTCGTGGTCATCATTTTGTAACTACAGAAGGGGTTTGTACTTACAAACTAGTTTCATTTTTAACATTGATGTCACTACCATCCGGTGTGCATAAGAGGAGGATCAGTACACTCTTATTGAAAATTTGTCCAAATTTCCCGTTGCTGTCGTTCAATTTTGGACACGTGGTTGTGTTCAGAGTGACCAATTTATTGGTCGTTTATGAGGTGGAACTGGAACCCCGTGTTGATGAAAACCTTCTTTTCCGAATGAGGGACATAATGCAGAATCTTTAAAAAACTTTCCGAATCAATCACACCGAAGCGGATTTGATGGGTGTACCTGTTTATCGCAAAAATCTGGCGATCGTGATTGGACACTGTATAATGATCATGTGAATAAGATTCGCGAAACACCACGGATCATAACGTTTGACAGGAAAAACTTATGGCACTTGTTAAGTGCAGCTGCGCAGCTGCATTTCATATTTTTATGCCACACCATTATACTGGTTCCATTCATGTTTTGCATTCACTAGTTCATGAATATAAAAATGATACAACACTTCCAAATTGCATGTGTATATATTCTTTTTGGTGTAAATTTACCGAGTGATTTGACCTCCCAAATGGTAAAAATTGGACATAAAAATCTATGCAATTTGACACGGATATTATCAGTTTGATATGATGGTTGTTATTCAGTTCCTTTTTAACACAATTTTTTTTAGTTTGATTCGGATTTTGAAGTGATTTCTAAAACTTTCTTGTCATTTCAGTTGACACATTTTTCCGTGTCCTTTTGACCAATTAATTTGTGGTTTCCAGCTGGCGAACTAATTTTCCGTGTCAATTTGACCACATTTTTGTGTCAAATTTACCAATCTAGAATAAGGAGTGGGCCATGCTAAAATCGCACTGTCCCAAAGGATTTAAAGACAATATTATTTTAGCGCATTTTTTTAAGAGCGCCCCATTTTCAAAAAGTTTGCGATTTTACACGGGTTGCATGGTAACTGGCTGTAAACCATACCTTGTGAATGGTTCAGGCTCGAAAGTCTGCGTCTCACAAACGAAGGCATTGTCTTAATTAGAATAATATTTATTATGGAGATGCGATTAATTAATTCAATGGTTGCTGGAAACGGCATTCCCAATGTGAACTAGCCGGGAAATAGCGCCACAGTACGTGGTATACGCTCATCCATTAGTTGTTTTATTGGTTCAGGCAAACAAGTTAGAGTATTGTATCGAGGTGGCATATTTTATCATGGACGGACATAAACAGTAGATTATTAGCATTCCAGCTCTGCCTTTTTAAAGTCAAATCTTGTATCCATAAATTTCTTCCTTACAAAATCGGTATTTTATTGTAAATACGGCATTTTTTTTAGATTCTCGTTCGCAGGTTCAGGTTATAGTTTCCTAGACAATCACCAAAACTCTGTGCCAAAATATACAAATTTGAAATTGGGGCGCTCTTAAAATGTGACAGTAGTGCTTTAAATGAAATTCCAACAATGGTTAGAAGGCGGCAAAGACATAAATGTTAAAAAAACTCAAAATTTTGGTCAGTGGAAAAACTAGAGGGTTTCAATTTTAAAGCAGTTGAGTTCAATGATTTTGTATCACATGCAAGACTCTAATTTAGTTGCCCGGTTTCTGCTCTGTTGAGGCTCCAGACTGTGTATTGCTTTAATTGGTAAATTTACTAAGTATGAAAACAGTATTACCAATATAAGGGGGGCCCCACAGCTATAAAGATCGAAGGAGATTTTTTATTTAAGGGTCTTGTTAATTGATGTGTTGTAAATTTTAATAGTGATTTAAATGATGGAAAACATCCGTTAATCTCTTACTCAAGAGATTTCGAAAATATTTTCTGTTGTATTATAATTAAAAGCAGTAATTCTAAACTCAAGATAGTCACCTAAAAGCTAAAATCCGACGTTGTGAGATGAATCGGATTTTTTTTTTTTAATTTTTTAGTTTTTTAAACATTTTATGTATAGTGTAACACTGCCATAGGAATATGTATAACAAAAAATTCCGAATCCGGGGAAGGGGGATTTTTTATATTAAGAGGACTTCGATTTCGCTTAGCTATATAGTATATGGCGTAAGCATTATGCCGATGGAAAAAAACACGATGTTTGAAAATTGAGGGCTCCTTTCGGGAAATCTCAGACACCTTTAAAAGTGAATTCGTACAAAGTGAGGTTAGCCCCCGGGTTTTGTGTTTTTTTTTAAAGAGGACGCAAGGTATCATCATCTCAATATATCCATTTGGTTAACTTATCCAACGAATTTGGACGGACTAGACCCCTACGCATGAAGGCTATCCCCACGAGAGGGATTGGATCAAATCCTTGCAATCGTTTCTTCGTTGTCAGTGTGAAATGCTATTTTTGTTGAGTTGTTTGTTTGTACTTACGAATGATCCAATGACAAAATTAGTGACGGGAACAGCTGACAACAAACAAAAATATTATCCAGCCTCATGTCGGTATAAAAAAAAGTTAATGCTAAAACACATTCCAACTCGGGACCACCACCGATCCAGGAAACCTTAAATTATCAAAGCAATACGTTTTTCATTAGCAAAAATATTCAACATTTTAACTTGTTTCAAATGCAGACATCATTACATGTTAGGAAAATGATGCTAAGTTGGATAAGTTATGGCGCTCATAGTACACCGTTAAGTTTTGAATAACGCGGTGGGTCATGGGTTTGTATGTTGCTGCAACACAATGGGTTTAGCCACCAACACCCTCAGCGTCATTGAAAAGTTTGTTTACGAAGGTAAACATGTTCAGTGGTTCCAGTGTTAATACAGCGGGTGACCGAATTATTTCTATTTATTGTTTCGTGTTGTGTTGCTAGTTTCCATCACATTAATTTCAATAATCAAATTTTTATTATCACAAAGCAAATACAAAACAACATACAAAAGCTAAAGCCAAAATACATTAAATAACGTAATAAAGTACAATATATTAACATAAGTGAAACTGTTAATATTTACACTAGTTATGTAAATGAATTAGTGATGAATGAGGGCCTGCTAAAACTGCAGGAGCGAGAGGTGCTGCAATTGCAATGACCTCTACAGTGTGGTCGACCTATAACCGAAGTCCGAATACTATCCGAAAAGATTATCCACAAAACGTGCTTTGATTATTTAGACAAATAGCTGACGCTTTTTGATTACACTACAAATAAAGAAATTGAAATTCTTAAATTGGAAATTTATTTGGCAGTAAAGGAAAACAGACAAAAAAACAACAAACAAAAAATGGGACGTTTAGAATTAAAAGGCTATGAAAAAGGCCTGTCTCAAAAATCGATAGTATTATCCTTAAGTTTGTGTCACAAATTGGTTAAGTAGCAGTGGGAACGCCTTCGAATTAAAACAATTGGACTTCGGTATGAATGCGTGCGAAACACGGGCCTATTATAATAAGATTAGTTGTCAGTTTTATCCATGTCATTTTTCATTCATTGTTAAAGTTCAACTATTGTTTCAATTTTTTTGCATAAGTGTTACGGCCAACTTCTAAACTCAAGAAATATAGGCCTATGTATGGGCTGGAATATATTCCAACTTTTTGTCTGTGAAATTTCTAAAAATATCCTCCAAACATACGTTAAAAAATCGACGTTTGGATGTATCGGATTTTTCGCTTTGATGCTGTAAGCAACAATTTACGTATACAGTGTAACACTGCCATAGGAATATGTATAACAAAAATTCCGTTGTTATGCGGAGGTGCGGATTTTTATATAATGACTTCGATTTCAGCTAGCTTAGTATATGGAGTAAAGCATTATGAATATGGAAAAAAAACACGATTTGTTTGAAAATTGGAGGGCTCCTCTCGGGAAATCTCAGACACCATTTAAAAGTGTTAATCTCGTACACAGTTAGGTTAGACGCCCGGTGTTTTTTTTTTAAAGAGACAGCAATGTATAATATCATCAATATATCCATTGGTTAACCTATTCCAACGAATTTGGAGACTAGACCCCTACGCTGTGAAGGCTATCCCCAGCGGCATAGTGATTGATCAAATCCCTGCAATCGTTCTCTGTCAGTGTGTGCCCAAATGCTATTTTTGTTCGTTGTTTGTTTGTTACTTACGAATGATCCAATGACAAAATAGTGACGGAACAGCTGAACAACAACAAAAATATTCTCAATCCTAATTCGGTTAAAACAATAATGCTAAACACACTTCCAACACGACACCAACGATCACACAAACCTATAAAATTACAAGCAAGCAATACGTTTTCATTAGCAAAAAATATTTCAAAAGTATAACGTGTTTTCAATGGACAGACATCATTACTATGTTAGGAAAATTGATGCTAATGGATAAGTTATGGGCTAATAGTACACGAAGTTTTGAGAATAACGCGGTCATGTGTTTATATGTTGCTGCAACACTATGTGTTTAGCCACCAAAATCAGCGTCATGAAACGTTTGTTATTAAGTTAAAAATGTTCAGTTGTCTGGGTTAATACAGCGTGGGAAACGAATTCCTTCTATAGTTTCAGGTTTGTTTCTTAGTTACCTCTCAATTTAATCAATCAATCAAATTTTTATTCATCACAAAAGCAATATACAAAATAAACTAATCATTGACAAAAGCCTAATAAGCCAAAATATGATATAAATAAGTAAAGATACATTATATAACACTATAAGTGACAAACTGTAATATATACACTAAGTTATGTAAATGCATTAGTGATGAATGAGGACACTGCTAATGACAGAGCGAGGGTGCAATGACCTCTAAGTGTGGTAGCCCTCTAACCGAAGTACGAATTTACCTAAGTCGCGAAAAGATTATCACAAAAGTGATTTAGATTTAGACAAATAGATGACGCTTTTAGATACACTAAATAAATGAAAAATTCAATTAAAATTGAAATGTATTTTCATAAAGGGAAAACAGACAAAAAACAACAACAAAATATGGGAAAGTTTAGAAATTTAAAGGATATGAAAAAGGCCTGTTCAAAATCGATAGTAAATCCGTCCGTCTTTGTTGTCAACAATTGGTTAAGTAGCAGAGCACGCCTTCGGCTTAAACAAATTCGGACTTCGGTAGGAATGCGTTGCGAACACAGGCCTATCATAATAAGATTAGTTTGTCAGTTTTATCCATTTTCATTTTCCTTCATTGTTAAAGTTAAATATTGTTTCAATTTTTTTCACTATCGTGTCATACCGGCCACTTCTAAACTCAAGAAATATAGCCATAATGTATGGCTGGAAATATATTCCAACTCTGTGTCTGTGAAATTTCTAAAAAATATATCCTCCAAACATTAACGTTAAAAAATGCAACACTTACTTGTAAAAATACAAGCCAGAAACCTCGAGATTTCGCAGGTACGAACTCGGTGTAGAGTGTTACTCTGAAAACGATAACATAATTATCCAATTAGCATTAAATCATTGTTATGAATAATGTCGGATTCTATAAAGGCCTCATCCATATTGCTATTTGAAAAGCCCCATTTTAACTTACGATTGAGGAGTTCCTCCAAGAAAAAGTCCAAACATTCCTCTTGTTATCAGGAGCCAAATGAGGGTGGGAGAGAACGAACAGAGAACTGCATACGCAAGGGTTCCCATTGTTGACACCTGCAATATCTGAAATGACAAAGGATTCCTTGTTTGAAAGTCATTTCTTGATATGAGAAAAAAGAACATAGGAACAATACATGTATATGAATATTCTACTTCCAATCACAATCATATTGACAGCAATATCATGATCAAAATTTTTCATCTGAAACTACACTTAATTTCCTGCAATTAGGCGACCATTATTTTGACACAGTGCATGACGTTACTATCCTGTGCTATAATGCAATTCAACCGATGTTTAAACAATGTCATTAGGGATAAGCTGAGAATTATATCTTTGGTACAAACATTGTGAAATTAATTATTTCGTATTGGAACAAAAACGAAATTCATTTTTTTTTGAAATATAAACAAATCAAAATCACCTTTTCTTTTCACTTTTAACACATTTCTGTAGCCAAATAAAAATTTAAAATGTATAGTGAGTGTCTAATCTATATGAAATAACTACACATGAAGCACTGTATGCCTTGCAAGTTCTCGTTGCAACCTTTAATGTTTTCTGGTGCCTTCGTTCTCCTATAAATGGAAGACACCAATTAGCTAATAATGTGTGTAAAAAGTTGATAATTTGGTGATTTTAGCTTGTATGTACTTTGGTGTGATTTTGTTGTATTTCCTCTTTGGGAGTTTTAAATATGAAAAAACATGTCCAAAGTGGCTAATTTTTTTCACCACAGACTTCCGTGTGTATGAAAGTCAGGGGTGTTTAACCTTTATATTTTGTTTAAACTAAAATTTCCGTAATTCCTCAAACCTCATCACAGATGGTGTTTAACCTTGATGGCTAACCGAAAATGGGTAGTGTAACGCTGAAAAGAAAGGTAGTTTAATTCTGATAATAACTAACGTTCTCTTCACCCTAACTCCGACCCAGGCCCATACCATACCCCAACCTCTATAACACCATAGCGCTTTTTGATACTTAATAATGACTTGAATTTGTGTAAGAAGTTAAAGTGTCACCTTAGGTTTTGTGCATAAAGAGTGAATAGGGGGTAACTCTGACCAATAGTAGGTGCCATTCAACGCGATTTTAATAAATATTATCTTCGGTGACAACAAGGCCCACTCCAAAGAGTGAAATTTCAACATTCAAGTGAATATTTTTGTCAAATTCACTCTTACTTATTTACAGAATTATATCTAATTATATCATGTATAATTAAAAAGGAAATTTAACCCCAAAATATTCTTCAAAGGGCATGGGCTTTGTAAGTCGCTTGAAGTTTTAAATTCACTCCTTTGGCTCATTTAGGAGATTACGGGAGCCGTAATATATTCTGAGATCCAGAGAAATGTTCGCTCATTATGTAAAGACATCTCACATCCACCTTATGCCTGACCAGCATTATAAACTTACCGTCTGCCGGCCAATTTATCAGGCAAGATCCCCCCAGCAAGGAGCACATTAGAGAACCTGCAAAGACTACTGTTGTAATAAGCTCTTCTTGCCAGTGTTCCAGCTCCCATTTAACATCTAATTCCGGACCAATATACTTTAGTAACATCAGCTCACGCCGCATCAGACATCTGGCGCAGAAATCTAAAAAAAAATCGATTTGACTGTGTATAATGCAGACTAGAATGCTCTGTTTTGCGATTCTGTTTTCCCGACAAAACATTTACACATAAAATTATACTTAATTTTGGCGGGATAATTAGTCGGACCACAAAGTGCCCCCGTCATAATGCATCTGTTGCAGGTAGGCGACCTGCTTGTAGAGCAAGCTCCAAAGACTGCTTGAAGTAATGCTAATGAGTAATAAAGAAGTAATTCTGTACAGATGTCCTATGCGGCATATTCAATACCAATTTTGTTTTAAAATCGGACAGGTTAATGTTACCAACAAGAAACGCATTCAAGTGTAACATAATAATCCCACTATCGTATGAGTTTCTCCATCGATTTCAATATTATGTCAAATGATACTTGGATCAGCAAGTCCTATGCGAAGCAGATGATTTACTGTAGATCATCTTTTTTGTATATACCTAAGGACTCTGGCGCGAAAACTTTTGTGGCCCACTTTTAACAAATTAGTTCTCAAGGATCCAATTTTCCAATCCTCAGTTCGCAAAACCTACTTAACTACTTACAAAGCAAAGTCCCAGCACCATCGACAACGCAGTTGAATTTCCAAAGCCCATTTGTTCAATTGCTTTTTCCACTGGTACGAATCTGTAAGTAAATCAAGAATTAAACAAGGAGGTGAATATACATAAATTTTTGGATTTGTTGAAAATTCTTTCATTTGAACATTTGAAATTTGATTTATCCTGGCAGATACGACATAAATGTGGAACATTCCATTTTAAAAACAGTAAATTAAATTCTTAAACCCGTCTTCAAAGTTCCAGCGTTTGTTTTTAAAATGTAGCATCAATCATCTGACGGCTATTTTCCCTTTTTCTCGGCACCCCATAAATAACTTACCTGCGTCGCTTGTCGTGATATGCTGGATTGAATATTCCCATATTCACAGTACTGAAAAGTGATCATTACTAGCATCATGCTGATGTAATTCCTTATCACTGGGCATTGCAATGCATCATAGCTTCTTCACCTTTGTGTCCTGCTCAGTCATATTGGTGGATTGGTACAATCTACAGAGGAGATCAAGACACACGTATTAGTTTTCACTAATATCATGCCAAACAAAAAAACACATTTATAGCTACAATATTCCTTTGAGTTAAGTGCTCATTTTCCCATAATGAAGAGCGTTGGTGTTGCTTTTGACACGAAAAAATTTAGGTACCCTAACTATGTTCTAATGTCCTGTCTTATCACATCCACTCAAGGATTTAGCCACGTGGGGCGTGGTGGGCGGCGAGCCACCACTCAGCTTCAGATCCGACCACTAAACACCATTTTTAACTCTAGAGCCCACCACTCCAAGAGCAAATATGGACAATTTTTAATCATTTTACTTCAATTTTGACAGTTTTAGGCTTAAGCATTTAAAGTATGTCATATTTTCGTCAAATAACACCCACACATAAAAATGCCCTAGCTACAACCCTGCATCCACTAATCAGATTGTACTATATCTAATTAGTCACGAACGCTTGGTGAGAAACTCGAATTGACCCTCCACATGCCGTGTGGCTGGTGGCGGGCATTTGATTAGCTCGCGCGTCAAACGGAAGGTTTGTGGTTCGAGGTATATGGTTGGCCAACTCCGACCGAACTTGGGTTCATCCCGCGGTTTCGAAGTTACGTGTTGTTTGCGCTTTAAAAGGAGTACATGCACGTGTAAGTTTAGTGGCTCGAATTTCAATGTTCTCAATCGGTCAATTCGACCCCGCGTGTTCGACATACTTATTGGCGGTGCCAGCCAACGATACGAGTCCCATCCACACAAGTTTTGAATTAATAATGCTACTACGCGCTGTCATCATTTCTCCGTATTTGTAATTTTCTTCATTGCAGTACTTTTCCAAGAGGTTTAAGTTGCTCCAATCTCTCTCATTTGTTTAATAATTATGTTTGAGTTGCTTGTGTATCAGAATACTGATCATAGGCGTAAATCCGAGGGGCGGGGGGGAGGGATTATCCCCCAATATTTTGATGAGAGGGGGTCAATACGATCATCCCCCCAATGTTGATGCTGAGTGTTCATGTGATTTTTGCCAGAAATAACCAAAAATAGTACTTCCGCGAAGTTCGCGCCGCATTTTGGTATGCTTAATTATATTACATTACAGTTTAGCTTCTAATAAATGCAATTTTTTAGCGCGCTTCGTCTACTAATGGATCTTTTTACCAAACCCCGTCCGCGCGGTCATCAATTTCTCACGTATTTGTATTACTTCATGCAGTAAATCATAAGAGGTTTAAGTAGTACTCCAATTTCTATCATTTGTATATAATTATTTCGAGTTGCTGATCACCTCGTGATAGGAAGGCTTACGCATCAAACCCTATGGTGGAGAAACTCCAATGGAACCCATCTACATCATTGGCAGTGGCGCAATTGATTAGCGCATCCGAAATCTACGGAAGTGTTGTGGGTTTCTATCCCATCCACCTTATGCGTTAATACGCCACGTTATATATAATATATGATAAACGGTCCCAAAAAAATAAGTCCCCCTCTTGGAATGACCCAACTTTGTCATGAAAAACTCACTTTGATGGGTTTATTTCTTCCCATTAAATAATTTATTTTTTACATGAACATTTTTCCCATTAATACATTTCATCATTTGTTGACAGTAATGACCTTTTTCTAACACAAGCAATTTGTGTCAAAATTATGTTTTCCAACATGGGCCAAAAAAGTTGCACTTTTAACCTGTTTGGCACTTTTGCAACATAATGTGAAATGGAACCCTCTTAATGTGGTCCTTAATGCATAAACAATTTGAAATGCACTGCCAATTATTCCAGCCTTGTAATCCCGAATTTACATAATGCTTTTCGTAATGATGAGGGAATAGTGAGCGGTTATGTGTCCAGAAAGAAAAAAATGTTTATCCCTTACGAAAATGCATGCATCAAAATGTGCTTGCATAAGCTGCATAATGAAGTCCGAAGTGATCGAACGAAACTAAAGAGGTAGTCCCATTAAGTATTTATAATTTTATTTATCAGGTCAGTACTATTAAATAATCATAAGTCATCAACATATTTTTGTTAAAATGACTTCATAAATAAATAATTGACATCTCCAATTTTCCATTTCGTCAAAATCTGACTTTTTTTATTCAAATAACAGTACATCATTTTGTATTTCCATACATATTTTCTCAAATTGAACTCATTTAAAATCAAAACATGGGCTTACTTTACCCACCGTTATACATGTGTGATTTCATGTCCGACCTAATGCCAAATTGTATAGTCCAAACATTGAGCTACTTTAAATACCTATATACAAATACTGATTTGTATTGGATTGATATCTCCTGCGGAAAGATACTAATAGTAAAGGGGCACCACTTGACCCTACTCCTTAAACAGGGCAATTTACTATTTTTCTTTGTTTCCACACAGCTTTACAATATTTATTCGTAGGTATTTAAAGAGACATGGCACATTTGAAAAAATAGTGCGCCCCTATTTTTTTCAAATTGGATCTTTTGCATTGGTATAAAGCTTTTTATACACATTACCGCGCACCTGGAAATATTAAGACCAAATCAAGCGTTAAATGGCAAGCCACGTTAGAGTAATGCGAATAAACACTGTTTACGCCGATAAAAAACACTGTTTTTCGATCGAAAAAAAACAAAAGTTTACGATAAACAAAGTTTTACGATAAACTCAGTTTATCGAAAAACTATGTTTTTCGCCGGATAAAACAATTGTTGTGTTGATTAGATTTATAACACTGTTTTTCGATAAACGTATGTTTTTCACTCGATAAACTTTGTTTTTCGAAAAACAATGTTTTCTTCGGATAAATTTATCGAAAAACTATGTTTTTCGCCGATAAACAAGTTTTTCGATCGAAAAACACTGTTTCGATAAACTCTGTTTTTACGAGATAAAACTTGTTTTTCGACAAACAATGTTTCGATAAACTCAAGTGTACGAAAAAACTATGTGTTGAGCCGATATAAAACAATGTTTTTCGATTCGATAAACAATGTTTTTTTCACCGATTAACTTTGTTTTTCGAAAAAACAAGTTATCGATAAACCACTGTGTGACAACCAGTTTATCAGTCGGAAAAACACTTGTTTTCAATTGAAAACCCTGTTTTCAATAAAACTCCGTTTATCGGTTGAAAAAACATTGTTTTCGAAAAACACGTTTATCGATTAACCCTGTTTATCGAAAAACACAGTTTATCGTCGAAAACATGTTTTTCAATTTGATAAACCCTGTTAAACACAGTTTATCGGTGAAAAAACATTGCTTTTCGAAAAACATGTTATCGATAAACCACTGTTTATCGAAAACAAAGTTTATCAGTCGAAAAAAACAATGTTTCGATTTGATATAAACCCTGCTATCGATAAACACAGTTATCAATCGAAGAAAAACAATGTTTTCGCGAAAAACATGTTTATCAGTCGACAAACAATGTTTTTCATCGAACAACAGTGTTTATCGGCGATAAACAGGTTTATCGAATTTACTTACATGAGCTTTGCCATACCGCGCTTATCGGTAAACAGACGATTTTATAATCAATTGCGCGGCATGGCGACATTAACACTTCATTGACCAAGGGGGTGGGGATTCCATGAGGGACCCTCAAAATTTGTTTTCGCGCTGTCCGGCTCTTACGGTGGGATTTTTGCGCCGAATTTTTTTGTAAAGTCTTTCTGACTTTAATGCGCTTCGCAAGCCGTTAATTAGTTAATTGGTGAGGGTTATGGGAAAATGACGTGTATTTGGCAACACCCGTGTAAAAATACAGATTTCCGAAAACTGTAAGTTTGTGTTAAATATATGTAATTTAGTCTCTAGAGTAGATATCAACATAAAATAAGTTTTCAAAAAGTTTTATGTAGCGCCAGGCTCATTGAATCCTTTTCTGTCTTTTTGCCATGTTCGCTCTCGGTTCCGGTTGTGAAAAACAAGGTTTGGCCCTAATTTGCCGCCGAAATAACAAATTTCATTTTTATTGCTGATTTGGGGTGTCTTATGAACCTTTCCAGGTGGTATAAATTTCGTTCAAAATTCCCTGGGAAGTGGTTTCCTTGGGGGCCCCTGGGCACTAAGGGAGTGAAAATACCCTTTGCCTAACTTAAGTCTCATCAGCAGACGACGCGAAAAAATGGGGTTGTAACACAAGAAAAACATGCTAGAGTTGATTCTCACTGCATGCACCTTTTCTGACCGCTTCGTGACCTTTGTTGTTTTAATATCAATGACTAGAGTCTATGATGATTCATGTCACTAAACACTTTGTTATTACAGTTACGGCAGATCTTAACAGTTAGCATACCAATTACCATGGATGTCCGTATCTGTTTTTGCGTATGTTATTTTTTGTGTGTAAAATATATCTCTATTCTTCCAATGGCCTAGACTATCATGTGCGAGCAAATTTCATATTTTCTGAAATGTGCCGTGCCGCTTTTAAATGCATATTTTAACTCGAAACCCGAAATTTGTGACTAGTTTTTATTTCTAGTAGCTCAATAAAGATTTTTCATCAACTGACCCGCAATCTCTGGATTTTGACATATTAAAGGTGCACAATATAATCAGGCATCCATAATTGAGTCATGAGTCATATGACGTGATTTCTTGTATATAGATTCGGGACACTCAATAGATTTCTTCGCCTCGTTGTTTTGCTACAGAAATAAAACAAGGTGATTTTGATTTCCTTTTTCAAGAAAGCATAGCTGAATTTCGTATTTGCCCAAATACAAATTAGGATCCTTTCAGATAGGGATATCTGATGGAAAGCAGATGCAAAAATTCAGGCCTCTTTTTGGGACACACGATATGTGAAATTCTCGTCGACCTTTAAAGCTTCCGTATTAGAAACACATTTGGTTGAGTAGTACCTTTATTAAATAAAAAAAGTGTCAAAAATGGAAATAAATACAAAGAATTGGTTTAACTTCTGTCATTTATCGGACACACACATACAATACCAAAGCTATCCAATGTTTACCCTTGGCAGACAACACAAAAAGCGACACAGATTTTTCTTCGGCTACATAAAAGCAAGCCTTTTTCATATTTTGTGATGCTAAATAAACGATACAGATCTCATGCAATATAAATTGAATGCTACACATGTTTGCCTATTTTTTTACCTCATTGGAAGGCGCCAAATATAAATTAGCGTAAGTCACTCGCTCATTGGGGTAAATGTGTCACCCAGATACACTTACAAGATTTTCAATTATGCGTTTCTTATTTACCATATTTTGATGTACGATTTGAGCTGGTTTTTTTAGAATTTTAATATCGAAAGAAATAGAAATACGTCCCCCCCCCCCAAAAAAAAAAATATGCATTTTCTGGAAAAAAAGGGGCTCAACCTGTTACAACGATGGTAGGATGTCGCTGAAATCAGGCCTGTAACCAGTGGGGGCGAAGGGGCGGACGCCCACATATTCCAAAGCCACCTAAAAACCCCTAAAAATGGCTCAAAACAGACACAAAATGCAATTTTGTGAGCGGGGGGCCCCTCATTTGGGGAAGGACGAATTTGGGGGAAAGTCCACTTTTGAGGAAAAAACACGGCCCTTCCCTAAGCAATCATGGTTACAGGGCCTGGCCAACTAAAAGTTCACCCAACAGGTAACTTCCTCTGTAAGGCCGATATTTATATTTGAAGACGAATTAAAAATGACACATTCTTGCATAAAAATCCGTGATGTTACCAGATTATTCCTTCGTGTCTCTCCTTACTTTACCATTGACATATCTTGCCGCACAGTTATCTCACGCGGGCTTCCAGGCCTTCTGAAGTCTTAACCAAACCCGAGCTTGGCATTTGTTTTCGCAATTTCCGAATCGCTTTTGACTCCATCTCACCTCCTTTAAAAAAGACACTCCTCCTAAAAAAAAACTGTTTCTGCTCTATCTAACTCACTCATTCGGGGGGATCTGCGAGTGATTACTGATGATATTGTAATTAAAAATTAAAAATATTTAATATGAGGAATGCACACAGATTTTATTACGATTCATTTTTGTACACATCAAACACTGGTCACAATGGTTATAAAGTAATAGAGATGTCACACACGTAACCACTAATGTCACACACGTAACCATACTTAATGATATATAGTTGTGATACCAAGTAAAATTGGCTTGTTACTTGTAATTACGAACATTTTTGTTAATGACAAAATACCATGTCTTCTTAAAATAACAGATATTAAGAACGTGAGTACTTATTTAAATAACACAGAATTTCAAGTTATTGTTGATTCTACGAACCCTTCTGGTCTAACCTCAAAACGTGACCGACTTACCGTACTCACCCCCCCCCCCCCCCCCCACCCCCCCCCCCCCCCACCACGTGAACTGGAACATAAATTTGGTCAGACGGATTAAAGGTAGTCATTTTATACAAAAGTAATAACAGATTTGGTTATCTTGGCAAAACGCTTGGGTTGAATTTTTAAAAAAATACCATGTTAGCGGGTAACAAAACGTGACCGAAAGAATGCCCAACCCGTGACAGGTGTGTTTGCAGCATTTTGTTATCCAACGGGAACATAGCCGTGTAATTTATAATGATAAATTGTCGGAAAAAATAATATTTAGCTATTTCACACGGTGATTATATGTCGACAAGCCTTTGGTGTTTGCACAAAAGAGACAACAATTTGTACTAGAAAATTGAGGGGGCCATCCTTTAGACCATGGGACGTGGACCAAATAAACCAACTGGAAAACACATGCTGTAGTCCATCCATCTAAGGGGTAAAGGGAAAAACCAAGTGTAAATTCATATAAATTATGACGATCACATAACTGTTTGTTCCCGGGCACATAAAACTGGCACATTTTCTTAAAAATATATAAAAAGTCACTAATTTCTTTTCCCACATATCAGTGACCAAATGGATATGTATAGACTCAGCTAAAAACATGAGCTAAAGATATTACAAGGGCGGCCGGGTATGTCGGCCATTGTTATAGAAGGTGTACCACATCACACGATCGGTTGTTGTTGAGTGACAAATACCCGTCCTCTCTAACAATAAATAACCAGTGTACATTATAATCTAGGTCGTTGACACTAAATTTTCTTTCTAATAACGAGGTAACTTGAATAGAAATGAAGGTAGCATAGTTCCGGATTTTGGTTTTGGCACAAAGTTGTTAGGTCAAAGCTTGTCCCAGGCAACCTTCCTCTCATGATGTTTTGTTCATTTTCTTCTTTGTTAATAAATGATGAAAAGAGTGCCAAAGTTATTGAACACGCACTATAGAAGTTAATCTTTACTTATGTTTGTGAATGAGGTAAGTATTTGTCCTGAACAAGTACTCATGTCCAAGATTGGAGAGCGTAACGCTGAAATCCTATTCAGCTGCCCCGGCGACAATCGACAATGGTCCTTCATCCCAATAGGGAATTTGAAGTGTTTTTCTTACAACCCGCACACCGGGCCCGGTGATTGAATGATCTTTAACTCCATTGTTTGCTGAAGTCGATGTTAATCCACTATCCTGATATTTGGGAAATGAATTGAAGTGACATGTTATTCTTTTTTCAAGAAAATGGGGCCAGTTTGATTTGTGGAACCAGACATTAATGATTTTAATAATTAATTATAATTGACACTTGGTTTTCCCCTGCTCCCCCCCGATGGAACGAAACAAAAACAACAGCAATAGAATGACATGTCCCATCTACTACTTGGAAAATCTCTGAGTCAGGCCTTTTAATTTTCCTGAACCAGCATGGGATAATGCCAAACCTGGAAGATACAAAAGCATGCATAACACCGTCTTCTTCGTCCCCCCGGTGAACCGAGTTTTGGGGGCCCCTCTTCAAAGCCAATACTTTCACGGATGTAAGCTTTCCCTTTTTAAAGCTTAAAAGTGTATTTCATGACCCTAGGACCGTTCGGTTTTTGTTCATGGCTCAACTAATATACTCAAGAAAAGTTCGAGGTAATTCTGACGGGCGTTTTTAATGTTATCAACAGCGAATGCTCTTATCACACCTGCCCATCGTTTACTGCTATCGTAATGTTTCTGTCTGTCCGTTTACGGACAGAAAATACACAAAAAAAAATGACCACTTCCTTCAGGAGTAGACAAGTCTGCACGTAAGATTAGCCACACATACCAACACTAGTCTAACCGCTTCATATGATATAAAATGTCCAAATGGTTTTAGGTAATTGGGGGACTAATGCTGTGGCTCACGACATGCTCCTTTAAAGGATGACGGTGGTTCTATTCCCAAGTGAAATAGGGATTCAGTTCCATACTTGTTGCCTTAATGCTTTCCCACAAATCCAGTTTTTCTCCTGGCATATCTGTATAACTGATTTTTGGCTTCTCTTTTTATGATTTCCTTCTAAAGTACACTGATCCATTTTTTCCCGCTTCAAGAACACCGATATAACTTCTGACTTCTGACAAACACATGAGTCAATTGGCAGGTTGAAAATTCGTGTCTCTGCGTTTGTTTTGCCTGCCTTGTAATCGATGCGGTTGTGTCTTGGTTGCTGCAAAAATAACTTGAATTGTATTTTACAGTCCCAAATGTTATACAAATTTAATCATCAACCATTAAAGTAGAAGCGCAAACGAAGAAATCCACATGTCTCAATTGAGTACGATAGAAATGAATTGGGGAATTACCCAACAAGTTATAATCAACACCAATGTGAATGAAAATACACATAGTCTCAGTTTGGTCATTTACAAGAGATTCGTCCCAATACGAAAGGGCAACAAACTCTACCTTTAAAGCAAAACCCTGTACCCAATGAGAAATTATACCGATGCTCCTTTTGCATTTGCGGTATGATCAATAACAACACTCGGATCATTACTCACAAGGTAGACTTTGGGATCAGATTCAATAACACTTCCTTTCGCTTCCATTCACATATTTCGCATCCCGCATGGTTTTATGAAATTTCTTCATTTAAAACTCAAGTCCCCATCCTCTTTCCTTGATGACATTTTCATACCTCTCGCTCACAACAAACACTTACGGATTTTCCCCTCCAACTTCCCCACCCTTACTCTGGACGTAAAAATCATGATCCCTCCTATACCTGCATTTTTTCTGTTTTTTCGTTTCTATCGAAGTAAACACTTAGGCAAGCAGAACCGATCACGGTAACACCAAAGCTACCAATGGCTGCCTTGGGCGAAAACTGCAGTAAAACCTGGATGGAAAACATACAAATATTTCAACATGTTTAAGAACTAATCCTGGGAGGCAAAGCTCTTTAAGTGGATCGTGGGAAGTATGTGTCACTTATCTTTGAAGTTTGAAACCACATTTAAACTCTTAATTCAGATCATGGGACAGAGAGAGAAGGACAACCCAAGAGGTTCTATAATAGATAGAGAGGAAACGGTTTACGTAATCTTTAGAAATAAACAACCGTCTCGCATGTTTTGCCGACCACAATAAACCTAGAGTACCACAATAGAAAGCAATGCTGCCTCCGCTTCTCCACATACTGTGTGTGCCGCTTTGCATATACACTAATCGTAGTGATACAATATGTATGTGTTAGAGGTGGCCAGGTTAATAATGTGTACCTGGATCATTGTGCGCAATCCTCGTTTTTTCTCATAATGCCAATGCGCGCTTAGGTGAAAAGAATGGTATCCTGAGGCGGGATTTATTTAAATCAAACGACTGACGTGTCATTTGATTCGTTGTGTGGCCATGGTAGAACAAATTTAACCCCAATATCACCCCAACATTCCAACAACTGATATTTTGGCGGATTGTTTGGTATCGAATTGACATTATGTGTGTAACAAGCACCCAAACTGATAATTATTCCGTGCATATTCAAAATGCAGCGCCAGCACGGACGACTGGTTTGAATGATTTTCACACCCCCTTGAGGACAACCAACGCGAAACCACCAATTACCTAATTTTCGATACCATTCATCTCGACAGCTAGCACTCGAGTGTATTCATGTGGCAAGACACGAGACCTTTGTGTCTAAATCTCTTTGCCGCGGGGTCGATTCAGTGACTACGGGAAAGCTGTCCACAAAACTTTGGAATTTGAACCGATGTGTGTGACCCCTGACCTGTAGGGGTTTTGGAAATGCACAGTCACATTCAGATTTCCATCTTTTTTTTGGGCAATTGTTGTCACAAATAAAGGAGAATTTTTGTTCAGAAAATACCGAAAACCCCAAAATCCGTCATTCCTTTATAGAGCTACGACTGTTACAGTAGCAAAATAGCTTGCATTTCTTGGGTTGATTTTGTGACCCGTACTTGTTAAATCGTGTAAGAAGAATAGGAAAGTTCCGATCACTGCCGACTCTTGAGAAACGGGTGTTATGAAATATTCATGTACCTTGTAACAATGTCTAACTTCTGGAACTGGTGCCCAAGCGCGCCCAACAGGTGTATTGTACATCGAAACCCCCAAAATTGTAACTATTTTAACTTCCAGGTTATTTTGAATTTGTTTACAGTTGTGGCTATTTGATAGCCGACAACCATGTCGAACTGATTCAGGTCGTTTTCATCTGAAATATGAACTGTGATAAGTCATACTTATACCAAATTAAATGTATAAATTATAAATTCTTAACCTCGTCTTTTCCGACGTTGGGGGGGGGGTGTTACCCTGCTCTCTCTATTCTTTTTTAGCCCAACAAAACCCGGTGTCAATGAGTTATGCATTGACATTTTATGCTCCTGTTTCATGCCCCCCCCCCATTAAAACACTAAGACCGGGGTATAGAAAGGTAAAGGGTGATCCCAAAGTGAATGGATAGGGTTTGTGCAATCACCCCCCCCCCCATAGGCGTAAATCCCGGGGGATGGGGGGATATATTCCTCCCCAATATTTTGATGAGAGTGGTGGTCATACGATCTCCCCCCCCCCCCAATTTGATGACGTCATCACCGTGTCTTTGACCCAAAATAACCTCATATTTTAACCATAATAGTTTAAATACATTCGGTCCTCGGACCACCGCTTGTGTCCGCCTGGCGTCGCGGTTAGTGAATGATTAGGCCTAAATGCCTTTGACCTTGATATGTGACCTTTGACTCATCAACAAATGAGGAATCCCATGTTTCACATCTGATTCAAGTTTGGTTCCATTGAACTTCATCACCTTTTCAAATGAGTTCAACTTCTTACATTTTCAAATCCTATTTTACAACTTGACATCATATGAGTCTTTGACCTTGGTAATGTAACCTTTGACCTCATCCAACAAATAAGGGATCCCCTGTTGCACCTATGATTCACGTTTGGTTCCAATGGAACTTTCAACTTTCAAATGAGGTCAATTTACAATTTCCGCCTATTTTACAACTTGACCTCACATGATCTTTGACCTTAGACACGTGACCTTTGACCTCATCAAAAAAGTGGGGATCCATGTTGGCACCTTGGTACCCCAAGTTTTTGGGTTAAAAATCCATCAAAGTATGAGGATTTACAGACAATTAATGTTAACCCTTTTTACACAGACATCAACAACAACACCACAGACCCTCAACAACACAGACAACTATACAGTGGACAAAGTGACATATTGTCTCCTGTCCTAGGGCAGGCGACACAAAAATTGTAAATTTCCGCGCGCTTTGCGCGCATTTGTGGGTTCAAATTACATTTTCTTGGTGGGAAAATTGCTTACTTCGCCGATGCGCCAAACTTGACATATTTCCTTTGTGCTCATGGCCAAAAACGACGTTTGCTATATCAACTATGTGTAGTAATGCATGAATTGTCTCTTTTCCAATGAGTTGCTTAGGAATTGATCTCACTTACCTCCTGGGTATAGACATAAAGCACCTGGAATGATCCCGATGAAGCACCTCGAGCAGTAAACAGCAAAAAGGTCATGAGAGTTCTGTGTAATGGAGACAAGGATAATGAAAGGTGCAACTGAAATGGCGAGTGTTGTAATTATAAATGTATATAAATACCACTTTAAAAAACACACCAGTAGGTGATGGTTTTAATAATTCCTCCGAGTTTTACCGTACATGTACATGGTAGCATATCTCTTTCTTACCCTAGTCTTAAAACTTATAGATCACCCCTCTAGCTAATGGTCCTCCTCTTTCCATTGCTATCACATGCTACCATTAAGTCAAATGACGTCAGGGGTTCGTATGTCTGCAAAAACTGTCATTTCCATAGACACATAGGGGAGTATAGGGGAAATTTTTCACCAATGATTTAGGAATACCCGATTTTCACATCGGTTTTGCCTCTTTATTATGGAAAATGACTAGTTTTATATCCCTTGAGTCCCTAGATGAAAAGGGCTTGCAACCTGAGCGATCACCGCAAAAAAAGGGAGGTAGCGTTATTTGTGTTGTTTAGATGCTTGGAGCAACTTTCCTTCCCCGTAAACACATTGCAGGGGTCCCTGCTCCGTGATTTGTTTAAAAGTGGCATTTAGGGATTTAAGGGATATACACAGAGTTTTAAGAGCTATTCATGTTTTTTGAGGGCAGGTTAAAAATGGCAAATATCAATTTTCCCACCCTATAATACAGGATTTGCCAATACTTAAAATTATACGTCAGAGTGACATCATATGGTAATTTTTATCCTTATTTTGATACTACTGGAAAAAAGAACTGCCCCCTAAGCTATCCTATGGTATTAAATTTATAAGAAACGGAATATTCAGTAATGAAAATTCAAGTGATGGGTGGTTAACACCCTTAAGATGTGTTGTACAAAAATGGCTCCAAGTAGACGTTGGGTTAAACATATACCCAGCCCCCCCCACCCCATCTGTATCCACTCACACGCATTCTATGAAAGCATCTCAAATTATAGCTAAATGTGAATTAGTTTCTCACCGTGACCGTACACATCCACAAGAGACAAGTTGCGATTCCATATGTTGATGAAAGTAATAAACATTGTTTTCCTTTCGTCCACTATATCAATCACCAAAACGTGACAATATCCCTGCATAAACAGGAAAATTATAATGGTGTTTAGCCATTTTCTCAATATTAATGAGTGTAGCCCTAAAAGTATTATCATTTCAGAACCCTGGGCTACTGGTGACCATCATGAATTCATTAAGGTCTAAACCTATGATATATGAAATAAGTGCACTTTTTATTCCGTTTAGACTGATGAATTCAGCAGTAACTAACCAGGGAGGTGCCACAGGGAGCAGGGGTTGGCCCCTATCATTTCACACCCAATGGAAGAGGAAGAAAAAAGTTGGAACATATGCACGTAATGCACCAAATAGCGATATTTTGTACTGTACGCTCTTTCATATTTTTTTTTAAACTGACACCCCTACGTCTCGAAAATTAAGCGCGACGACCCCGTGCTGGACGCACCGAATAACGGCGACCCTAATACCCTGGAGCTACCCATGGTTTAACACCATAAAGACCGCTTTATTCGCACTGCTCTCAATTGCTGAAATCCTTCTAAGAGACCTGGCCACTCAATGACATAATTATTTATGATTGATTTCTCAAAGTGATGGATTACAAATGCCATTTTATGGAGATACTATGTGCTAGATAATAGTGCAAATTGCTTGCGTTCCTCACCTGGGAATTTCTGCGATGTTGTTAATAAAGGGATACTAATCGTCCCTACCAAGTACCTGACATCCATCAAAACACTGCTGCTCTTCTACAGGACCCCCCGCTGTTGTAGTAACGTTACATGAAGAAAAGGTCTTAGGTAGTCACAGTTCCCTTTATTCCAATATAATCGCTTATACATACTTCGTTTAGCCTTCCGATACATAACCAGTTGCGATCACCATGTACGACGTACTACAATATCATGAATATTGGATCGCCTGCGCCCGCCGCAATATCGCAAATCGGAAGCACGGTTTTTGACGTTTGTGGATAGTACGCCATATCTCCAAAATTAAGGGGTAACGATCTCACAAAAGCTCCAAAATTAAGGGGTTTGTAACGCTCACAAAAGCCCCGAAAATCGGCTGTTTTTTCACATATGCAAATTATTAAAGAGACAAGAGGACATCCAGAAAGAAGAAAGCGCACCCAATTTTTTTTCAAACCCAGGTTTTTTGTGTCCATATTTGAATGCTTTTCAATGTATGAGATCACACCTGAAAGTTTTACGCCATACCCATAGGATGATGGATTCAGAAAAGGTATAGTTCGTAATATCACAGCCTAAGTTTCCGAGTTGCAGGCTAAAAACAGAAAATCAAAAACAGGGTCCAATTTCACTTGTACAGGGGGTCAAAATTTTAAAGTTGTTCCGATTTGGATAAAAAATGGCGCAGAAGTATTGGCGGAGTTCATGGATTAAAATAAGGAAGAGTTGACATGTCTTACGCTTAGTTACCGAAGCTCCACAAACAATTTGGGCCATTTCTTGTGTCCAATCGGAGCAAACTTTAAAATTCGACCCCCGTACAACTGAAATTGAACTTTTTTTATTGATGATTTTTTTAGCATAAACTCTGAAACTTTAAGCTGAGATATTACAATATACCTTGTCTAAATCCTTATGGTTAGACACAGAGTGTGGTATGTTTTTCAACATTATTGGATCAATTTAAAAAATTTGACCCCTTTACAACTTGTCTTGGCCACCCTCGTCTTAAGACTACATGTGGACATTTCCAGAGAGAAGCGCCCTCAATATTTTCGAACCCAGGTTTTTTGCATATTTGGAAGTCTTACCAATTGTATTCGATCACCCTGAATGTGAATTACGCCGTCTTGATGTAATAAGATGATGATTTAGTATTTTGTCGTGCACGACAGAAAATCAAAGGGACCGATTACGATAACGGGCAAGTTCAAAGCAAAGTTTGCAGTTTCTTTTGGTGCTTGTTTGTTCATAAAACGTTCTCGGTAGGGATCTACAACCGACAAATGCCAATTCATAGAATTCGAATTCTCAAAAAAAATCTCCTCTGTCACTTTAAAGGGACACGAGGACATTTAAGGAGACACTTCATTGTTTGTAGACCATCTACCGAGAACCTTTTGAAATGTTATTAGAAAAAAAGTGGAAAAGAAACCAAAATTCAGGTATTTGAATTATCGTCTACTCATAATGGCCTATATAGAGAGAAGCTACTTGGGATTTTCGCTTATGTCTCAGGTTTGTGCATTGTAATAATGATATTAAGCATTATAAAATGAAACACAAACCACAATATCGAAAAAATGTCCTTGTGTCTCTCAATATTTTTAAAAGGTTAGGAGGGAGGAAAGTACACACACATTGCAAACAATTGGAGGTTGCGATGGTCGTAAAAACTTCGAATTCAGAGTTTTGTGAACACACGTTATCAAATATTATTAATACTATTACAAACTCCGATGTGGAAGTTCTGGGATAACACGGAAAAACGCCAATTGCACTCAAACAAATAATTCGCAAATTACCATGCACGAAGAGAAATTGTGGGTCGGGCCGGATACATATTTGATTGGAGTTACAGGCAATAAAATTAAGGTACACTCTCAGAAAAGAAAGCTGTCGGGGGGGTAATTATTGGGAAGATTTTTCTGCAGTGTAAAAGTAAATTGTGGTCGGCAGGGATACAGTATTTGAATTGAGTTACAGCAATAACATTAGTTAACACTCTAGAACGTCTGTCGGGGTACTTTATTGAAAGATTTTCGCAGTGTAACTCATTTCATTGAGTTGTCGCAAAACAGGTTAACCTAATTAACTTATATTTTTCTGAGTAATGCCGAAATTATTTTTTTGAGTGTGGAGGGTTTGTAACGGTCGCAAAAACTCCAATATCGGAAAAAAAACATTTGGCGCACGGTTTAAATATTATTTTTTTTTATATTTAGTTATTATTTTTTATAAATTCGAAACTTACGCAGCAAAGGAGCGTTGGGCTTATATAAATATTGTCGGGGAAAAAGGAGATATACGCAAATTTATAAGCTACAGACCGCGGCTAACGATTGTCGCCTATACGTGGATGCTAAAGCTACTTTGAGGTAACTTCCAGTTCACATGGTCAAAGGTCACTTACGGGTAATGACCTGTTAAGGCAGGGTCATACCCAGGGCAAAGAGCACCAATTCAGGAACAGTTGAATGCACATCCGTCGGAAGACATTGTCATGGAAAAGAATTGCACCGCGTAGATGATGTTACAATATTTGAACCATTTATTGGATATATGGTCCGACGAATCTGGCACTCGGACGATCTATAATAGAACCACTGAGGGAGGGGTCAAAGGTCCATTAAACTTAGAGGACCTTATTTCCACCATAATCTTCGGGCGTAAATGACCACCCTTGCGCATAGCAGTATAATATGACGCCCTCTGGGGATCAAGTAGATGAGTGGATGCAAAAGTGCCCCGAGTTAGTCATTTTAAACATATTACCAGCGCAAGAATTCCGGGGAAAATAACTCCGTCGTTAACAACACCACACCCATATTATGCAAAACGCTGAGAAAACCTGAAAACACGAGAGTCATTATAAAAGACCCGTGTGTTGTACACAGAAACATAAAAGAAAATTATATTTACTTTGCGTTTGTGTAAACGCACAGTTACATATAAGTATGTAAAAATTCAAAGTATCACAACAACATCTACAGTAACAAAGAAATTTTACCATAGAAAAAGGAAAAAACTACCAAAGTTGTATACTGTTGTCTTGACATCGCAAATAGGTCGGATAATTCTTCCCTTTTGACCTGTTAAGATTTGAGGGAAGAGTGTACGACATTATGTTATAGTAGGATTTTTATTCCTGCAGTTCATTAAATTTTTGGGGCGTGTCGGACGATTCCATTTCTGTCTGAAAGGTGGATGCTTTACCAAATCAGTACAATAGAAATTCGATGTCACGATACGGAATACGATTGCCATAATTAAAAATATTCTTTGCTCACGAAGAAAATATTAACAAGCAAATGCACTGAATGAATTCCAAACACGAAACTTGAACAAACTCTGAAGCATCAACATAAGAATATTGTACGAATACCGTAAATTATTACTCACCAAAGTTCTTTTACGTCACTAAGGGATTCTTAGAAATCTGATACGTTTACATTTATTTGTCTTGTCCAGAAATAAGATTTGACACTTGGTCCAATCATTTAAGTATTTAGAGTTTGGTCCAATCATATCAAAACTATGTACATATTTACGTTGCCTAAGCTATTCCGCCCAGCCTGATGTTCATGACACTTAATCCGTTCTTGATTGACACCAAACAACGGAATAGCGTGTCTCAGACTTACGACAATCTATTAAGTGAATCTGTATGAAGCCTTGCTATTCGATACAAAAAACTTCATGTAAAATGGGGTAAAGCATCTTAGTCTTTGAACAAAGTTGAGCTATTTTTCAGCTTTTAAACGCTTTTGGATTTTTGATCTCACACATCCCTCCAAATGAGTTCGTTACCATCGACATGTGCGTTTACTGACATGAATAAAACAATCAACTATGAGGTTGCCCCACATATTTCATTACAAGCGACCATTTTCTTCCTACGCACTTAGATCATAATTAACAACCTATGTTACAAAATACACTATCTGTAAACTGTTTAAGGGTCTGTTCTATTAGGTACTTTAAGTAAAAACGTACCGGACTGCACCCACCATGTAAAGGTGTGTTTATTATGATAATATAGAAACGCAGACAGTGAATTAAGCGTTACAGATAGATAATCTTTATGCATTAAACGACACTTCTCATTACATATAATTTGTGAAGTTTTGTTTTGTATACAACTTACATCAAATTTGTTTATACAAGAGTTCCTCAGGTAGCTTCTCTGGTTGACTTGCTACTTTTTGCAATGACCTTATAGCTTCGCTTCCTTTTCCACAAGCTACGAGGTAGTATGCACTTACTGAAAATATGGAAAATTAACATAACTTAAATGTGAAGATCAATGTGCTCTACTGAACCAGGGGAACAAAAACTCTAAGAAATAATAGTTGAAACCCTAACCACCCATTTGCTACATGGCTCACCCGCGGCGGGCTCAATATACAAGTCCCCTGCCCTGTTATCACTGCTTGAAAGCCCCGACAGTGGCGGATTTTAAGAGTCAGCAGTGCAGCAGTGCTGACACCCCCCCCCCCCCTAAAATAGGCCTCAGGGCCCCTCGGACACACTTTAGCCGCACTAAAGTGCGATACGCGTTGCCTCTTTAGATAAGAAAGGCCCCACCTTAAGCGCGGAAAGGGCCCTTTTCCGTAAATCCGCCACTGGGCCCGACCTTCCCCGCAGCCACCCTTCCCCAACCCCCATAAATCAATTGTTGGAAGTGGCAAAATGCAATGACAATACCTCGATCAACATTGGTAAGGTAGACAGTGTAACAGTCTCCTAAAATCATCCAAGGGTTTTTCAACATTTTGCCACTAAAAGGAACGTTGAAAAACAAAGGGTAATAATATGATGTTAAAAAGAGAAGGTTAAATCATAAATCTTTTATAGAAACAAAAACAATGTTTCAAGTATCGTGTTTCTCCCCTAAATAAACCTGAGCATATGCTGGTGTCTTCTTTCCAACACATCACGGGAAGCATAAGTTCTCTCTTTTGTTGTGTTTTTTGATAATTATATTTATTTTTTTTATTTTTTTTATTTGTTTTCTATGTTTACTTAATGATGACTAAAAGAGGAAAAACTTTCTATGGAGTACAATCTTAGTCAAAGTGGAGTAACCAAAATAAAAATGTCTGTAATCACGAAATGCACCTTGAAATACAATATAATACAGTATCTACAATAAAAGCGATGAGCATAAGTATACTATCTGGCCTTATAAATCATCGTATTTTTAAACATGTATACCAACGCTTTTTGGAAACAGGTTGAACCAAGGGGGGGGGGGGGGTGTTACAAACCCCTCAAGATGTCGTTATAAACAGAACCCCGATGGTACGATTTTGATACCATTGCGATAGCTATGGTCCTCCTCTTCCGTTGATACCAAAATAATTACCAACATACCTAGTATGGCCGTCACAATTCCGGAGTCAGGCAAAAATTGGTGCATTTTTCCACAGAAATAGGCGAAAATCCGATTTGCGCTTAAACTTAAAAAACGTAGGAATATCGGATGTTCATTGCGGGTTTTCCGTCTAAATAATGGGCAATTTGGCATGTTTTACATAAACAGAGCGTTTTTTAGGAGCCAACGTGTGCAATTAATATTTTCAAAAATGCACCATAAAATATCCTTGGGTGGCACTTTTGACGGCATACCCTATACCCCGGTGAAGGTGCTACCTTCACATTTTTCAAATGACCGGAACGGATGAGAGAACCGAACCTTTTTAGAAAGTTTGGCATTAGGCACCGAGCAACAAAGTTCAATAGGGGGTGGTAACCCCCCCCCCCCCCGTGTAAGACGAAGGTTAAAGAAAGATGGAATCGATTAATAATCATTGAAGCTGACTTACAAATGAGCAATGACAAAATTGGTGACAGGAATACCCGACAGCCCTAAATATGGGCCTCCATCCTAAAGTTGGCATTACCAATCAGGCTAGCACCACTTCCAAACCCCACCCAAAATCCAGAAAAATGAAAGATATAAAAAACCATGAGTTTGTTAATGAGAAGAATGCTGTATTTCATGTTATGCCTATCGTAACCGGTGTGAGCCTTGATTGATTGGTTCAATTGGGAATATCAACACACAAGCCTGTTTGGGGCATCTTCAAAACTGAGCCACCGGTTACTCGTCACTTTGCTCTCAAATTCGTCAAAACAGTGAAACACGAGTCAGCTACCATGGCCGTCGGTTAACGGGTGGAGGAGCTTGAAGCCACCCTTAGTATACAAACTGGTCGAGGAGATCTCTTCCATATCGCTTCTAGTAGGGCCAATCTGCTACACAGTACGAGACAGCGGGCTTCCAAAGTCAAAGGGGACATACAGTCTCTCTTGGATAAAAATCGTGTGGTGTTCCTGGTCATGCTTGACCTAACAGCGCATTTGACACGATAGATCACAGATTCGCATGAGGACAGGTTAATGATTCTTTGGTATTTCGGGTCCACCGTTGGAATGATTCAAATCTACTGTCAAACAGACGAAGTCGCATATCCATCAAGGGGCTCTCTCAGATGAATTTTGCCTCCTGTACGGGGGTCCATCAGGGATCTATCATTGGTATTTACAAAATACAGTCATCCTCTTGGCTCAATTATCGATAATTATGAACTACTTTACCACTTTTACGCCGCGATTCTCAACTGTAACATTTTTGATCCAAAAGCACCCTACTGACTGTTTTACTGAAATTGAAAAAAATAAAAAAAGTAAAAAAAAACTCTATGATTAATTTTAATTTGAAATTAAATATGGAAACAACTGAATTTCTATCTTTGGCGTCACCACATAATCTGACAGTTACTGCCTGATCTTCATCTCAAGATCGGTTCATGTTATTATCCGGTTAACTCAGTTCGCAACCTGGATTCATTTTGGATTAACTACCTATGAGCAAATAACACACCAATGGAACTGTCTACGCACTCTGAACTTCCAGATACGCAACATAGGCCCGTCTAAGAAGATATCTTGACGTGGACTCCTGTCATCATATTGCCCGATCTCTTGGCGGCATTCCGGACTCCATCTCTCAATAAATTGCAACGCATCCAGAACAAGGTCGTTCGTTTAATATTCGGTTAGTCGTCGTGACCATATCTCACCTTACCTTCATGATCTTCATTGGCTACCTGTCAGACACGTGTTAATTTCCAAATCTTTATCGTCATTTAATGTACCAAGTGTTCTCAAATTTGCTCCAGTCACCTTCTGTAATGAATTAATTGTTACTCATCTACTCTTCTCTCGTAATCTTCGCTCCCTGCAAGATTCCATCCGGCTGAATATACCCAGGACTCTCAAATCCGTTGGTGACAAAGCTTTCTCTGTGTAGGGCCCCGGTATTGAATGAGCTTCCCCTCAAATTAGGGAAGCTCTAAGTTACCCTCTTTTGCTCACTCAAAACACATTTGTATCCTTTCTAGTTTTGTTTCATTATTTGTAAAGCGCCTAGATCTTTATAATAGCGGGCTATTAAATCGGTTATGTATGTATCTATGTATGTATGTACGTATGGATGTATGTATGTATGAGATGATGTATGTATGTACGTGTGCACCATCGCTCATCTCACCAAACAGGGCAAGGGTCCTTTCAACTTACCCATTTCGAGGGTTGAGCGCCAAGAAGGCCGTGAACTCACATTTTGGGCAAATGAGATTTTGATATCAAAATAATCCTTACAATCGAAAGATTTGAGAACCATAAAGACTTAACTCAACAACACTCAAAGAATATAGCCCCAACTCAAGTAGCACGAGTCAGTAGCGCCAAAGGCCTCAACTCAGACATAAGTCCTTCTGGCACTCACTAATTTGATGCAACAGTGAGTTAAGGCTTGATGATTACACCTGTTGCAGAATGTTCAACATCAAAATAGCTCTTTCCTACAAGATGTAACAGTGTTGTGTTGAAAATAAAAACTGGTAAAGGAAAAGTAGGCTACATTTTAACTTCTTGGAACTGTTAAACCTGAAAGTGAATACCACAGGTTATGGACACGTCATCAAGCTCCCATTGGGGATTCCTCTTCTGCCCAAACTATTGACACTGGAATGAACCTTTGAAGCATTTAAATAACCATGAGTTTCAAGAAGTTAACACAAAGGGTCAACTTGTGTGGCTTATCTGGTACTTCCACCTTAAAGTCTGACTCAGAGATTTCTGAATAAATTTTTTAATATAATTCATTAAAATAATCAACTAGAACTAAGATAGTCATCTAGAATATCAATTCCCAAGTTTGGAGAGGGGGGGGGGGGGGGTGATCGAGTTTTCTTTGATGTGCCAGTAAACAGTGATGTGTATATAAACAGTGCATAGGATACTGTGTATAACAAAATTTCCGATCCGGAAATTTTTAAACAAGATGTGATTTCTATATGAGGACTTCGATTTGAGCCTTAGCTATTTCACACAGTGATAGTATATGGACAAGCATATGGTACATGCAAAAAACAACAATTTGTTTGGAAAGTGAGTGCGCCCTAATAGGGAAATATCGAGTCGGCCTTTAAGTACAGATAATGCATCTTGTGAGTCTCAGCTCACTTACTCCCAGAAAACTGTATGTAGTACACCTTGTTGTAGTGATATCAGATCGAGACTAATCAAATACAACATTTTTCTAGTGACTAAGAGACAGAAGTATAAATTTGGATTTCTGTGCTTGCAAGAGAATAGACTAGACAAAGGTGAGCTTGAAAATCATTTAAAATATATGTTTGGTGTGTGGGTGGTGGTTTGTTTTACTTTAGCAAAAGAGGATTTTGTGGAAGACACACTTTGCACTCACTTGTCTAACTGTAGGCCTATGTAAATGGAAAACTTTTCAAACTACCATAAATGGTTCCTCAAGGGTTATCAGACTATGGTATTCATTATTTATTTATGTATTTATTTATTGACTTTTTTTGTTTTTTAAATTTGGTATATCGTTTTAAAATGTTATTTATCATAAAATTTATCAGTATAAAATTTTGCAATTTTATTCCTCTTTGATCTGTGCCTGTTATAATATATCATCATTCATCATGAAGTAATAAATGTACTGTCACCATTCTCTACCTTACAGTTCTACCATGTCCTTCAAGTCAAAGTAGCCGGCTGGTGCATTTGACTACCATGACTCTTGCAAGTGGTAGGCCAAAGTAACGCTGTAGAAGATGGAGGAGCTCAACCCGAACCTGATCCATAATTGCAATGTCTCAAAATAGTAGTGGAAATTTCTCTAAAGATATGCCTGGAACATCAAACAGGGATGGCGGTTGCACAACAGACACTTATGAAGATACACGTGGAACATCAATGAGGTGATGGTGCACGCAGATTTCCTCTCAAGATATACCAGGAACATCTGGAAATCCTATGAGGAGGAAAGATATGGACATAGATTCGGATGGAAGATAATAGTAAAGACTGATTACCATCATGAAGATGAACAATCAACTGATAGTGATGAAGCTGTTGAGCTGATTCTTGTGCACGATCCTGTAGGACCCGTGGAAGCTGAGAACTGAGCAAGCTTCACGAGGTCGCAATCGCAAGCGTTCTGTTGAGTCTTGGAAGAAAAACAAGCGTCGTGACAGAGGAGTTCGAGGCAAGGCATACTTATCCACCTCAGGAAAGCAGATTGAAGCTAAAAGACCAAAACCTGGATGTACTCCCTCTGCCAGAAAGAAGTGTACCACTATCTCAGTGAAGATGATAGGAAGGCTATAGCAGGCATATTATGATCTTGCCAATTACCAGAGACAAAAGGACTTCATTTGTTGTCGTGTTATGGAAGTTACACCAAAGCAGCGTACTGGAAGAAAAAAGCGAATGTATCACGCCGCTAGCTTTGTAAAAGGAGATGTTGGTGGAAGTGTGTCAAAAATTCTTTAGTAACACACTTGCCATTTTCTGACAAGACCATACGAAAATGCATGATTCAAGGGTCCCTAGGAACCATTTGATGGGACGGATCGGCGTGGAAAACATATACCGCCACAACAATGACATCAGAGAGGAATCTTGAGGGGGCTCGCATGACATTGATCTTCCCTGTGATGAGTCCCACTACACCAGGAAGGATACTCGGCGCAAAACCTGGACGGCTGGTTTAGTATCCCTAAGATGCACACAGATCTGTATCGAATGGTGCCCAAGCAATGGCGTTACACCAGTTTCAGAATACGTATACAGGGGTATCTTCAAAATGAATTTAACTTGGTTGCAGTGCCGACGAAAGACCAATGCCTGACATGTAGCCAAGTACAAGAATTGGTCGGTGATGCCAAAGAAGATTGATAGCTTCCTACCAGGGAGCATCTAAAACGCAAAGAGGAGTCCAACACAATTGAAGGAAGAAGACAAACATGCTTCCAAAGAAGATGAAGGTCAAAGGCTAAACATTTGACCGACAGGCGTGATTTACACGCCTTTCACTGATGTCAGCCTCCTTTACTATAAAGAAAGCCTGGCAGTATATAACTGTACAAATATGAGCAAGATACCAAGAGAGGCGTGGCTACTTGTGGCCAGAGTCAGAAGGAAAGCGTGGAGGCCAACGAAATGCAACCTGTTGTTAAGGGCTTACCTGCCATCTCTTCCTCAAACATCAATCAGGTGACATACTTTCAGCGACACATGTCAGGTGCAAAAACCGTAAACATACAGGTCGCAGCAGCTCTTCTGAAATGTGAGATTTGGAAAATATCAAAATCATTGATCAGAAATTCCATGGAATCGGGAACACTCAAGCATGGAGGTGGTTCCAGGCATCGGCATAGACGGAGGAAACACCATAAGGATACAACACCCATGATGGGCCATGGAGATTGCACGGCAGCAGGAGAAGGAGAGGACTTGCACCAATGAAGTGAGAGAGATGGTTCTACAGAGTTTAAGGATTTCCACAAGCTATCTCAAGCTGATAACCAACAAATCTATCACTACAGATGGGAAAAAAGATAAAATGGGATGAAGATCAAGGGTTGTCGTTTCATGAAAGAGAAACCCAAAACAGCAATTCTGTGCAAAGGAGGCCTCACAGATGAGGAGTTCATGGAAGTGAACGTGACACGCACACAAGGTCGGAACCTTCGTGGGCTCTCATCATCGGACCCCTTCATGGAAAATGCTTACAACTGCCAACTTCCAGTGAGTACTGCAAAGAAAGCAGATCTTCAGCCTTATCAACAGTGTGCGATTCCTAAGGGTACCGTGGCTTTTATTCAGCTTTGAAAGCAGACGTGATGTGCGGGATACTCTACCTGAGCCAGATGTAGATGAATGATGATGAGGATATGAATTGAGGGGGAAAATTAAGGAATAACAGTACTTCATTCACATATATGAATACTGACAAAAAATGGGTAAAAACCTATTTGCCTAAGGAAACAAAAATAATATGATATTTTATGCAAGTCTGATTGATTGATACCACACCATTCTCCAAATTGCCTCTTGTTTGTTTTTAAGAATACTCTTAATTGTTATAGTCATCCGAGATACTTTCTTATTTGAGAAGATATTTTTAAGTTGCGGGGTTTATCATGTTTTCTTAACTATCGTATTAAAGTGTATATAGCACAGAAGTATCAGTATGGCTGGAATAAACATGCTTGTATGAGAACATTCAAAAATAGTAAACAAGATCATTGTATCGTCGTCGTCATCATCATCATCGTCATCGTATCATCAGCATCATCATATCATCATCATCATTATCATCACCTTAACAACCACCAAATAATAGTTGCACGAGTTATACTCTGGATCATGTATGTTAACGTTCCACCATGTGTAGATCAAATCCAATGCATTGCCTTTTTTAGCTTAATTCATTGTTTTAATAATGCTTCAGTGATTTGATACTACTACACTCATTTTAGTTAAGAGTTGATATTATTAAAAAACTACATGGGCATTCGGTTAATAGACTATACTTGTCATGCTGAATACTAAATTGACTCAGAATGCAGTAACTCAAGTGATTGTCCAATTTCAGGTAGGCCAAAAGGCCTTACTCCGACCACTCGTTAAATCAATAATGCTAGTTTCATAATTATTCTCTAAAGCATAAAATCATTAATGTTAAGTTAACTATATCATATGTGGAATGCAAATAAAAATCTTAGGAAGTAAAATCAAATGAATGTGTGGGTGCTAAAGTGAGTTGTATTGAGTCCCAAAATTGAAGTGAATTTTCGCAGAATAGCATATTTTGAGTTACGGGCACATGACCTGCACGCGACTACCTCGATTTGCGTCTCGTAAAGGGGGTGTTAAGTCAGGGTCTTAGTCAAATGTGCCAGTTTTTAGGGTTTTTTTTTCATGATTAATGGCATTAAAGTTTGCTTTCCATATATTTTAAACGAATCTAAATGTATTTATTTTTCCTCATATTTTGTCATTTACTTTTTTAATATGTTACGCATTTTTGACCAAAAAACAATTCTATGGCTGAACTGCAAAAGGGGGGGTAATTCGGTATTACGCAATACGCGTCGGTGCTATTCGGCATGCGCGGCGAAGTAATGATCGCATGCACGGAAAACGCCTTGATGCAGCGATTCGATGACGCATACATGGTAACTTGTATGCAATTGTGAAGATGTTGCCCACGTGAGATGCTTGTGCAAGCAGAATTGTGATTTTAATTTTACGATGGAACCTCAAATGTTGAATGTTGATATAAGTATCCCAGATAAGTAATTTTGACCGTGGTTGCAGGTTAGGTATGTTTTAGTGAAGAATCAGAGATGAAACGCTTGTGTTTTGGAATAAGGCTATATTTTGTAGCGAAACGGGACAATATTGGACAATAAATGGCGATTTTCTCTGGTTCACTTTCGGCGTTAATTCGTGATTTTCGGTTCCCAGTTACTCAAAATCCATTCCGCAAAAGGTCAGAAATGAAATGCATCGTATAGAGCCATATCAAACGTAGGGTCGGTATTTTTTAGTTTTCATTTTTTGTTTAAAAATCGTGATTTATGTCAACCTTTGAACAGTTTTGGGCGTTTGTTCCAAAATTGAAACACGCGGATTTGGCCCTTTTATGGGCAAATAATTTGATAAATAGTGAGAATTTGAAAAAAAAGGGGAAATACCGACCCTTGAACTATGACTCTGGAAACAAAAACGAAACAAGGCCACATTTTTTACATGTCTATATTTTTATAGGGACCCAAAATGAAGTGACCAAAATCACAATATTTATGATTTTCTCAAAAAATACGTATTAGGGAAAAAAATTATTTATATATTGGATTCCCTGGTCATTTTTATTCCAAATATGTTTATACTTTTATATATGATGGGAACAATAATAAGAAAGATACGGGAAAAAACTTCCTGTGGAATTCCCGGACTAAGACCCCCTTACAGGTGCCGGGTCCGATTCGTATTGGACTCCCCCACCCCCACCCCCACCAGATTTACACGGAAGTGTATCGATTTGATATCAGCATTGTCAGACGAAAGGCCGTATTTATCACATTGACGTCCTGAACATTTGAGATTTCAAATCCATTTTATTCCCAAGATTTATACAAAAAAAAACGTCATTTTAAAGCTAACCATCAATAAACAGTATGAATAGGATGCAATTATGCATTATTGCTTCACCATCAAAAACCACAAGTTGTTTCCACGGTACTTGATGGGGCGTCGTATAGAAGTGCCAGGCTCTTATATCGAGTAGAGCATCAAAAGACATAATAAATTGGAAAAGGACATTTAATTGATGCTATAAGCCTGAATTCCGTCGGCCATTATCTCCTGGTCAAGATTTTCAGGTTGTTCTTTGCAAATACACGTTTATCAGCTTCATTAACGTTCGGTGAACGGTTTCTTTGTGTTGGTACGATTACCAGCACCAAGATGAGAATTTAATTTGTCAAATTTCAACCATAATAACTGGAGAGATCTGCTGATTTCGTATGATGAATTGTTATCGAGGACTAATTTGTTGGGAAGCTGAAAAATGATCTTCAATTCCAAGAGATTCGTGTGGTTCTGCATTTGCGTCACATGTCTTTGTTGTCGTTTATGTCAATGTTTTAAGGATGATTTTCCTCCAACACTTATTCGAACTATGTACTTGATGAATCAGTTCGAACAATTATTAATTTCCAATTCGAATTTCATAAATCAATTACGAATATGACATGCATGATGCCCCCAACCTTCTAAGTTCTACAGATAACTTATTTAGTGCAAAACTCTCCAAATAGTCAAAATATCCAGTTAAACCATTAACACTTACTTCCTAAAAATACAATCCAAAAACTCTGGAGTTTGGCAGGCAAGAACTCAGCATATAGTGTTGTTCTGAAAGAATAATATCCGATATCATTTAAAGCAAGTGCAATAAAAATAATCGTTCCCGGAACGCTGCGTCCGCTGCCATCGCGGTTTGAACTTCAACTTTTAAAAAAAGAAAAATATTTTTATTTTTGATAGATTTTGGCCAGTGTTTTTTTGAAAGACTTTGGTGTTTGATTTTAATGAAATTGGGTCAAGGTCACAGGGGTTATCAAGGTCAATCTGACGTACATCCAACCATACGTCATCGCCAGGGTTTATTTTTGAGTAAATTTCGGTGGCTGTAGAAGCTTACGTGCCCAAAGAAAGTAGTTTAAGATTGTCACAAAATGGGTCAAGGTCACAGAGGGGTCATTCAGAGGTCATTTGTACACCACATAGAGCCTTGGCCAGTGGTTCTCCTGACCAAGTATGAAGTAATCAGTACGAGAGTAGGTGAGAAATGACCTGCAATTGTTAACTTTGTTTGAGTTTAATGGAAATAAAGGTCACATAGGGGCCATCAATTGTAACCTTTGTTTGATTTTAATGAAATGGGTCAAAGGTCACATAGGGGGTCATCAAGGACTTATCTGTGTACATCCACCACAAAGGTATGGCAAGTGTTTTTTGAGTAACTTTGGTGGCCGTAGCATGTGCCAGAGAATGTAGTTTTAAAGTTTCACAACATGGGCCAAAGTTTCACAAGGGGGGTCATCAGAGGTCACTGTTTACACCACATCTGAGCCTTGGGCCAGTGGTTCTTTGACCAAGTATGAAGTTAATCAGTCAATGCTATGTGAGAAATGAGCAGAGCAATGTTTTAACCTTTGTTTAAGGCCACAGGCCACAGGCTATAAGCCCAAATACGAAAAAGCATCCCTATGTGTCTTCCTGCTAATAAAGCAGGCGACACAAAAAACCTTCATGAAGCGAAGAACCCAAAGAAATTGTCAGTGTAAATCGTAATAATACCTATACCTACACCAATAGGTTAATTAGCACAAGAGGGTACCGAGACGAATACCGGGCTGTCCCAAAAACATTTTGAACATCTGAACACGGCATTTGAAAACAAGAAAATGTACGCATGGAGTCTTTGTTTGGTATCCATTTGCAAGCCAATAAAACAAGCTTTAAATTTGCCATTGATTTCATTCCAATCCGATACTACGTAAAACAAAAAAGATATGCTTCATCAATTATGAGGAAGGGCAAAATCAACTTGGTCCGATTTCTGCTTTTAGAAACACTGGAACACTTGCAAAATGAATTACACTTGGCTTCATAGCATATTATTTTCTTTCTATATTAAAAGAAAAAAAAAATGATTTTTTTGCAGTGTTTTTCTATTAAAAAAAAAGACTTTGAGATTCATGCCACCGTGTTTTACCAAACGTTCAATAATTGGATCTACCCACAACCTGCTCTTCTAACAAGTTGAAATGTTGGCTGAGTTCTTGACATTCTGGTCCGTGTATCTGTATGACCTGCCCCTGGTGTCTTTATTTCCATTGGCTGCCTTCAGTAGTAATGTTAGGCTTATTATCAGAAGTTTATTTCTTTTTGTTTGTATTTATTTCGTTGTTTTTGTTGTTTAGTTCGCCTATAGAATCAATAGATTTCTTGGGAATCCAATAAGGAAGGGAGTGTCCGATTTGTTTGGTTTAATTTGACTGTGGTGTTTAAATTCTGTGTAATTTTGAGCGATTTGATAGGGCAAACTCTGCTAACGAAAATGAACTCACTATTAATATTTGAAAAATACAAAGTAGTATTGCGATCATTAAAGGACAAGGCTCACAATTTATGCCAATAATGAGTGTCCAAGGGATTGTCAATACCTCCAATAGGTTCAATTAACCACATCAATAAACCCAATTTTGAGTATGTTACAAAATCCTGTTTCACACAATCTTACACATGTTGAACCAATGCAAATCGGACCATCCGAAATTTGTACTCTCTTTTTGACCAAACATATCTTTTGTTTAAATTCGCCATTGAAATAAAATAAGGCAAATCTAAAAGCGTATTTGTGAGCTTTAATGGCATACCAAACAAAGATCCAGAGTACTTTGTTTGTACAAAATGCCTGTGATTTAAAACATCCAAGCTACAAGAAAAGACATAGGGCGCATTTACTAATGCTAACGGGAGTTTTACGTTTTGAGGACAAAAGCCACTATTTATTTTTCCCTTACAATTGCTACCTAGGTAACTTTAGGCGCAAGCTTAAATACGGGCTTAAATACGATCAAAAAGAACAGTATACCGGTTAAAAACAGTTTAAAAACGAAGATAGAGCTAACAACCGGTTTGGCATAACGAACAGATGCCGCTTCGTCGTTCTGTAAAAGACATGAGGGTGCGGGTTTTCAAATTAGGAAAGGTTGTACTTTTAAAGTACGTCAGTTACCCCATGTAAAAACTTAGAATCGTATTTTCAGTAGACTATCTATTCAAACTTACGATTGAATAGTTGCTGGCAATAAAATCACAAACAATCACCGCAGTATAATATCCAGATACGGGTAGTTAGAATGTACAACGGGAATCGCATAGGTGAAATTCAATTGACCAATCTGTAAAATCGCAAAGATACGAGCCTGTTTAACCCATTTTGTGGTTTGTAAGGATAACACCTCGTTTAGATGAAGATCTGAAATTAACATGTGTTGATAATACTCAGGGGACGTCTATGCTCTCTATCTCTATCCAGAGTTTTTCGGAACTAGAGATAATGCCATGTTTTGCGTCTGGTCAGATGAATGGGGCTACCTGTCCATTTAGATGTTGTGGCGCATCCCCAAGTGCGCATCGGGGGGGGGGGGACATATGATTATATACATGTGCAATCCTAAATGCATGGATATCTCATCATTAATGAAAATTCTAAATAACTTTCAAGGGCCCTTGGATTGTTTGTTGAAGGCATGCTGAAGGGATTTATGTACTGGTACATGTCTTTAACTGTTTATGTGCACTTAATTTTGTGTTTGTTCCTGTGCTTTGAGAATGATTGTTGTTGATGAAGGATTTTGGTGGTGAGAGGATGCATTCCCCATACGGGGAATGCATCCTCTCACCTACTGATTTTGATATTTTTCATCATACATCATCATGATAATATTTGCTTAGTGTATCGCCAGCTTTCCCCACCTTTAGTTCGGTATTCACAATAATTTCGTCTTGTACGAGTGTATTTATTTGATACGGTCTGATCCGGCCTATAACACGTATTTTTCGAGAACAAAATAAAATTAAAATCTAATTAGTATTGAATACCATTAGTGCCTTAAAATTATTAATTATAGGAAGATGAAAGAGGAAGGAAAATAATGCACCTGTGTGGGGGTCGAACCACCATCGCATGGAAAAGCTTAGGACCACGAGTCCAGGGGTTAAGCGACTGCGCCACGCGGGATTTGTTTTGTTAGTGTTGAAAATATAATACTTAAACCTTAACTACTAAATTGTTTAAAAAAACGCCAACAATTCTAATTTTACACTTACCTTTGTGTAGCGAATAATGATTCGATTGTAAAATCTAAACAATTACTCCAAATCGGTCAAATTGGTATCATTTGAAGAGAATAATATTGTTTGGGTGACGTTTCCGAGCTCGAGCATCCGAATGCTTCCGAAGACGGCTTCCGAAGACGAAGAAAGAACGCGCGATGTCATGATCTAACATGTGATGCTATATGACGTTCATCGTGACGTCAGGGTCCATTAAATAAAATATAAAATTCAAATTGTGGCTCAGAAGTATGCTGTTTCGTATGTTTTCAGCGTTTCCAATCCTGTTGAAACCATTCTAAGCGTTCCATGCGATTACAATGTCAAAATGTTGCTACATCATAGAATATTCTGGGCACATTTTAGACGTCATTACTGGTATTTTTCACGAAAGTAATTAAGAGTGTTCCGTCAAAGCCCTAGTGTGTGCCTGCGCCACTCCGGGGTTCACGGGGAAACATTGCGTTTTCTTAGCTATATATCTAGCGGCCGCAGCCGAGTTGCTGTTTTCAATGTAGGCCAACTGCCCCTGGTTCCGTCATTAAGTTGAGCTGTCAGATCCTGCTGGATGTCTCGAGGCATCACATCAATGTAGTTAAAAGGGCGAGATCCCTATTTGGGCATGGTACCCTCCAACGTGTGACGTCTGAGACTACTTGATCAATCGATGACAGTGACCAGCGAATCGTGATCGGCGCTAAGCGGCAGAGGATGAAATTGGAGGGATATCCATCTGTGCTTTGGTCTTGTGCTCACACCAGGACCTGATTTGTGTGACTCGTATAAGGAGCCCGGTGTAGGTGCCGGTCTCAGATCCATATAACGCTTTCTTTAGGAAACTCTCTTAGCCTGAGCCTGGGAGCTAACAGACATTTGTAACACATCTCGAGTACAAAAGGTTTGAGTGGTTAAATATTTAGACAGTCTGACAGAAACCTCTGAAACGTGATTCATTTAAGACAGTCAAAACTATTCCTTATTTGAATCCTATGGACTCTACCAATAATATGTACCATTTTTTATCCAAATCGGAGCAACTTCAATTTGACCCCCGTACAACTGAAATTGACCCTTTTTATTGATTTTTGCTGTTTTAGCCTATAATTCGGAAACTTTAGGTCGTATATATTTAAACTCTAGCATTTTATGAATCCTTTGTGTACACACACTCACCCACATGCAATCTCCGGTGTTGAATATGCAACACCAGGTCGCGTGTTAAGCTTGTCAGTGTTAATTTCTGGTGTTAAGTTTAGTTGGATTTAAATAGCAATTTGGTGGTCTGTTTATGTAATTCCTGAAGTAAGCGCTATATAGCAACAAACATAAACCACAAACATTTTCTACTAACATGTCAGACGTTACAGCGTAACAGTTACATCTGACATTTGGTGTTTAATTAACACCAAAGTGGTGGTTCCTCCTGGGACCCCAGAGGGTGTTAAATTACAAACACCCAGTGATGGCAATTTAACATCCAAGAGGGTTTAATTAACCATTTGTGCAATTTACAACCATGATGTGTTAAATACATAAGTACACCGACATGTTGGTGTAAATTAACACCAGAGTGTTTATGTCCCATAATTGTAACACCAAAATTAGTGTCAATAGAACACCATTTTGGTGCAATTTAACACCAAAGGTGTGGTTCTCTCCAAACACCGGCTTGGTGTTAAAATCAACACCCTCGGTGTTAAATTTAACACCGATGTTTTTTTGCGTGCTGTGGGTATACTTTTCAACACGATTGGATTATAAACCAAACAACACCTGTACCTCACGTTCATCTTTTGCTATCACACAGGCAGAAATGTTATTTTGAATACATGAATACTCACTCGTTTACGACCAATTTTATCAGCAAGCTTTCCCCATAAAGGAGAACCCAAGAAAGAACCTGTAAAGACTACTGTTGTAATAAGAGCTTCTTGCCAGTGTTCCAGCTGCCATTCACATACTAACTCCGGACCAAGTATACTTAGTAACATAAGCTCACCCGCGTCAGACATCTGGAAGCATTCAGAAAGAGGAATAATGATAGATAAAGCGGTTCTCGAACCACTTGTTCGTGATCACCTGGAACATTTTGTAAATGATTTTTGTGCATAATTTATACGCGTTCATCAAATATGCTGTAGGCCTAAATGTCACCAGTAAAATGTGTTAGCTTTCATAATGAGAGATCCCATTCCCACTGCAGCTACAATCAATCAAGAAACTAATTTTCAAATTTTTGCATAAATTATGCAAATTACCTACTTAATTAACTTATTTTTTTACTCTCTAAATACTTAACGTCTGTCTCCTATATGCTATCAATACTATTCCCCATGTTTAATCACTATAAGCCCATACCCGAAGTTTTCTCATGAAACTCCATTATAATAGTATAATTCAAAACTTTGAACCCAAATGTCTCCAGACATACAGGTACATACACAACACATAAGCATGATAGGTAGCTTCACACGACAGTACGGCGGTCCTGAAGGTGTGTAGTCCTGTTCACAGACTTCGAAAGATATTAATCTAAATTTATACTGCGCGAGAGATTACGTTTCAGTCCGTCAATAGCAAATAGCTGCAAATGAAACTAAATCTTCTCAAATATCCCGGAAAACGAAGGGGTTCTATTGAGATTTTTTGCATCAGAGGGTCCGCTACCATGTTTTGTTTGGATCTGTCATCTTCATTGGGTCTGAACCTATAGAACCTAGCCAGAAAATTGACGTTTTTTGTCGGGTACTTCGGTGTTCGCAAACACGGAAAAGTTAACACGCGATCGCTACGGGCCGCATCCCCTTTTCCCACAATGCATTTCGGTATTATTCCAGTCTTGAGAATTTTCAAACGCTGCGCCAACTTTTTTTTTTCAATTTTAGAAACAGGATATACGTACTTACCGGACCGCCGTACACCACCAGCGAACAAACTAAAATTGTTTCTAGATTTTCTCCACAACATCGCTAATTTTAGGGGATTTCATGCTCGCTTTACCTACTTCCGTTTTACACTTGTCAACCCTCAATAATAAAGATCCTCATCTAATTCCACTTTTTGAAGAAGTCAAACCTGAATTTGATGTGAAATTCCCCGTAACAAATTATTGAAGACTGAATTTAAAGTAAACAAAAGGAAATAGCTTCATCTAATTTATTCTAAAAAAATCAGTAAAATATGAAGTTTATTAACATGCTATCATTATGATTGTAACAATTATCCATTGAAATGTTAGTGTCAGTTCAGCGTCAAATTTGACCATTTTTTTAGATCATTTTTAATGTACCAAACATCTGAATCAATGTCTTATTAGTTGATTCCCTTAATTTTGCAGTGATCTCAACGATGGAATTTTGGTTAAAATAGAAAATAACAACAGTATACCATGGGCTTCAGCTCGGGTGTATGATGCAATGCGGGTAGTGGTTGCTATGTTGTACGTACGTACATAGCAACCAATGCAAGTGAGTAATGTTATGAATCAGCTGTTTTTTAATTATTATTATTTACGACACAGCTATAATAGCAAAATGGATGGTAATTTTTAAATGTGAGCTACGATTTGGGTCAGGATCTAAAAACAATTCGATATATCGAATAATAGTGCAATGGGCGAAGTTTCATCACTCCCATGTACGGCGGTGCGGAAATGATATGCACGGTCAGGGAAGATATGGGTGCTAGCGTGGTGCTAGGGAAACATCGTTCATCTCCCGAGTTTGTTCGCTGGTGGTGTGAGGTAGTTTCAAAACTTAACCGCCGGTTGACTGACGGTTCATTATCGGTCAAACCAGGCGGGTGACACTGTGTACAAATGCCCATAGACAATTTCGATATCGATAGTGATAGCGCCACCATTTTCGATAAGCTACCTAATTATTTATGCATAAACGTATTAATGACGTAAACCGGGGCATGACGTAGCGTAATAGCGCCACGAACGACTGGCGAACTATAAGCTACAGATTTTATGCAGATCAGTGTGCAGTACGCATCCATTCTCTTGATCGAGTGTCCTATCCCGATTTATTTAGGATCCCTGGTCAAACCGCAAGTCATTGTTTAGAAAAATAGAAACCGCTTCTAACCGAAAGGAACTTGGCGGAATCTGCGAGCAACCGATAGTTGAGTTTTTAAGCTATCTCCCTGGAATAAACAACCTCTGGAATTGACTGTGACTCAGCAAATTGGTGACACCCCAGGGCACCGCCATTGGGCGATGCGTCAAACTTATTTTTCTGCCATCCAATGCCATCTGCTATAATGTTATGCCATCTCATACTTCATCGGATTTAGCAGAACTGGTTGCTGTTGCCCACTGCATATGGGACCGTTATTATATGTCCCTGTGCTGTCAAAGCTCTGGCAATGTTCCGAACCGCGGAAGCTCCAAACGCCATGTAATGAATGAACGTGAAAATTGGTTTACGAGAATCGGCAGACTGTGACAGTCAGAGGCCTGCTATCCCATTTTCAGAAATAGTGATTGTGTAGTCTCTTCTCGACTTCGCTCAGTCGAGAAAAAGCAGCAATTACATAAATAAGGAAACAGAATAACCTTCTACAACACACGTACATTATACACATAGGCATCGGAACAGGGACGTTCATGGCGTACGGGTACATCTCAATAATTTTAGAAAGGCGCGGGCCTTTCTAAATTGTTAAAATCTGGCCCCCGCTTTCTCGGTTTTCAGGCCGCTCTCTTAACCTACAGTATGTCCCAAAACAATGCATATACATGCATATACATCCCTAATTTCAAAAGTCCCATAACATTTGACGTTTGTTTATGTTCTTTCTCCACTCTTGATCTTCCAAATTTTTACTTTTTGGGTTACCACTTCCTTTGAAACTACCAGTTTGTATCACTTACCCAACATAAGCCAAGAATTACTGAAAGACGCAGCTGAAATTTGCCAAAGCCCATTTGTTCTATTGCTTCTTCCACCGTGTATGAACCTATGTAAAAGTGAACAAACAAAATAAACCCGAGTATTCAGGGCAATGAAGTTGAATTTCTTACGGTTTAAAGTTTTTTTTATTTTAATCGTTAATGAGTATTCATCATTATGCAAAACACCCAAATTTCTAACATCAAATTTATGGACGAGAGTATTGAAAGCTAACGTTTTGAAAGAGAGTATTGGAAGCTGACGTTTTAAACGTTTTAAACGGCATTTAATTATACTGTTGTCCCTTCTCTTTTTGTTTCTTTCCTTTTTTTACATTCTTTTGCCCTTTCAGAATCACTGCTGAAAGGAGGACCTCTTTACTATTTTCATGGAATGAGAAACTTTGAAGCGTGGAGGGTTGTAGTCATGGGCGAGGCGTATACATGTAAGTAAACGGGGTGAATTATTTTGCTCGAGGATCGATCCAACAAACGAATTATCCCTCACGAACAAGCACACGTAGAGCACAAACCTCCTATATTATCAGATTATTATAGATATTTTAAACATTAGCCTACACAAACGTTTTAACAAGTTCAAAATATGATGCGTTTCTTAACTATTTTCGTAAATAAATGTATACTCTATCATTAACATGATTGAAGCCACAATCAATCATTTTTTCTTTCAAATTCAAAATGCCCATTCAACACCTATATTACTGTTCTTTGTGAATTACATACACTAAAGAATTTTAAAGCTGTCTTAAAGATGCCATTTACGACTGTTTTGTTTAATAATATAAGTCGGATCCCGATAAATAATGCATGAAATCGTCATTTCTTGAAAACATACGGCCTGTTAAGCGTAGCCAATCTTATGCATTCTGCAACTCACCACTGCTTTGTTTTCTCTATAGGCATGTTTAGTTAAATTAAAGGACTAAGCAGCTATTTGCTAATCCGGAACATGGATAATATAATTAAAATCCCTGTATTGGTATCCTAATTGTTTCTGACATGGATATGCTAACTTAGCCTGCAAGGGGTTGACAAAATATTACATTTTCTCCCATTGTAGTGATTTTTCTACATAGTTTATTGGAATTGCAAATATAAGCTAATGATAAATTTCCCAATTTGTTGCATCCTCTAACATTATCGCTGCTTAGGCCTATCCCTTTAACATTTGTGTGTAGTAGTCATGGGGACAAATAACTATAACTAGTGCATTTCCCCCGTGTATGACCTTTGACCTATGTGTGTGACCTTTAACCTCTGATTTGTTCTGTGCTCTGGTCAGCGGTCATTTTGACCAAATTTGGAGGTTATAGGGCATTTCTATGCAATTAGGGCCTCTGGATGACCTTTGAGACCTTTTGGTCCCTCTGAAACCCTGAAAAAAGATCAGACTGCCCACCCCTACCTTCATGCAAAATCAGCCCTATATTGTTTGAAGCATAACGAAACCATAGTCGGACAGATGATAGACAGACAGACAGAAGATCTCATTTTTTTATAATTCAGTTCCTTATTAGCAAAGTTTAAAAAAATATGTACGGCCTGTGATTTTCATGTCTGCATTATTTGAACTCACTCTTCTTGCAAGGCTTCAAAAAGAGTAATATGTTACATTAATATTAATTTATAATTGCGACAAACCCTTAAAGGTGCATCGAGGGTTTGGTGCAACCCCAATATTGTGTATAAAGGATTTCATATAGATTAGACCACTCAAATAGATTTCTTACCTTGTAGTTGGTACAGAATGGTCTTAAAAGAGAGTACAAGGTATTTTGATTTACTATATTTCACTGTAAAACCTAGGCTGAATTTCGTATTTGCTCCATACTAATTAGAAATTTCACATTTTTGTACCAAAGAAACATTGCTTTCTCATCTTCAAGCCTTTCAGATTGGGGATATATTTGATGGAAAGTCTTTTACTCAGGGCAACACTCAGTACTTTCGATTTTTTAGGGACACCTATATGTGAAATCTCTCGTTGCAACGCAACCTTTAATGCTAATGCTGTTATTGTTTATATATTTGTTTCTTTTCAGAATTTAAATACTTACTTCGTCTTCTTCCTATTCTGAAGGTCTTGGAATGTCCCGTAATCACAACTCTGGGCTGAGCTGTAAATTCTGCTATCATTCTCATGTGCGTCTCCATTACTGCTGACAGTCCCTGCTTCCTAGTATCGTTCTTCCTCCCTTGTAGATTCATGGCCACGCCCTGCTCATGCATGTTTAGTGCGTATTAGAACAGTCCAGCCAATGGTGAAACCACAACTAGGTGGGAGGTAGTGGGGGTTGGGCGGTATGTACTATATCAATGTGCCTCTGTTTTAAAAACCATTTGCTGCAAAATAAACAACAGGAAGAAGAAACTAAATTTCAAAGCCTCACGTGCCCTCGGTTTCCCGCCACCCATATGACTTTTGTTTCAAGAAATGAAATCGGAGATTAGAATTCATCTAAGCATAAAAATCACCTTTCCTTGGCCGTTTTTAGTCCAGTTCATTTGTATGCTTTTAAAATAGATATCCAAAACCTAATTCAGAATGTGAGTTTTTCCCCCTGTTAATTTTGAATGAGTAATAAAGCAAAACACTGTGTGTGATAAATGCAAAAGAGTCATTTAGTGATTGCATATTGACACCACTTTTCGGTGAACTGTTTTCACTTGAAATCTCAACTACTCGGACAAGCAGAAGTGCAAAGATACTAATTTACGATTAATTAACATCAGCGTTAAAGCTCCCAGTTAATAGTAACGTTAGCACCTACAGTATGCTGAAGTAACGTTCCATATGTGTTCTCATCTTAATGCTGCTATTGCCTGACATTGCATTCACTGCAAACTGACCCTTAAGCTCCCATATGCCCTGCAAGGCGTAGCGGAACTGCCTGGTTAGTCGCGGGTCACCCATTCTAATCCATTCCCAACTCAGTCAACACCCAAACCACAGGGGACACACCCAAACAATCTATTTTTGCCGGCCTTTCGTTCTTGACCCGTTGCTAACTTAACAGGCACAAAAATACTGTGCTGTCAGGATACTATGTCAGTTCAACTACGTTTTTCTGTTTGCTCTGTCGCTTATATGAAAATAATAAACAATAATAAAATAAGATTATCATGGTTTGAAGAAACAATCAAACCAGCGATCTGCGGATTACAAAACCATCAGCACCCATGCTCGCCAGACAACTTGTAGTCTAGGACGTTTTGTTGAAATTTGAGAGGTTGCATTTTTTTTTTTGTGGCTATATTTGGTAAACTTTTATATACTTGTAGAATAGGTCATGAGAAACCCAAAAGTTTAGCGACATTTTTTTTTTGATGAATTCCAGGGGGGTTGCCAGCAATTTCAAAATGGCCGCCATTTTTTTTAATTTTTTAGGTTTTTTCTTTTTTTAAAAATTGGTAACTTTTTTTTTTTGTGAGAATTTTATTTTCATGTGTTTATTCACTTAATAATCAATAGGATAACATTAAAATAACATATCGATAACTCTTGAATTAATCAGTTCCATTTTGGCGCCAAAAAATTCAAAATGGCCGCCATTTTGATAATTTTTGGTTTGAGTATATTATAGGCTATACGTCAATATTTTTAAGTATTTTTTATGTATTTGAATTAAATTAACAATATATGTAGTATCAAAACATAACATTTACAAGTCATATTTTACCAGAATTTTCAATCATTGCATTCTTTCCATAGGATTTTTTGTTCGAAAATATCCGCCATTTTCTTTTTAAGTGTTCTTTCTTTTCTTTACCATCATCTCGCATAATAAATTTATACAGAAACGAACGGAGTGGCATTCAGTGGCGCATGGGGCCATTCCTCCCTCTCCTGTTTTTCTTTACCCCCAGTTTCCCACCTCCCCAATCGAAAGAAAACTGACAGATTTTTTGCAACAATCAGCGATTTGGGGCCAAAATTGGTTAAAAAATAAAAAATCTCAAAATGTTTGATATTATTTTTGCCTCTCAGAATTTTTCACTTTTTCCAACCCCACAAAATTCAATTTGCCCCCCCCCCCCCCCTCCAGAAAAGAGTCTGGCACCGCCACTTGAAACGAACCGCACACAAATTACATAATCTAATTAAACATAATTAACCGACTGTATACATGCAGGCAGTCTCTAGCAACAACTTGGCAGTCAATGGACCCATGTGCTTTGAGATGGCACTGATAGGTTGAAAATTTGTCACCTTTTACATTAATTTAATTGGTAAGTTGAAAATTGAGATTGATAGTTGTATTTGTAACTGATGACGTACAAGGATTTATGCCATCTTTGGTAACCAAATTAAGGCATGGTATGTGCTTCTGAGGGGTATTTCTCTATGGTTTAACTTCAGACCACCCCACAAAATAAATTCAATAATGTACTGAATGATTCTTATCGTGTCCAAACACAGTGGTTCTCAATATTGATCTAGCCAGAGATGGTGCAATGCCTGGCTTGCTTCACTGAAATCACCAGGTCTTGTCTGTGCATTGTGGCTCCAACAGTGTACGACCAGATATATTTCATTGTCTTGTGAAGCTGTTCCCGAACCACAGGTAGTAGTCCTGATCTGCTTCCAGGTAGCCCCACTTCTGCAAAGAAACTTTAGATCGGCAATTCTGGTTCTCAATATGTTATGGCATCGCATCCAGCCATGAGGGGTCAGCTCCAGGCGGATGAACTCACCAGGTTTCAATACAGACATTACTGGTTTATAGCAGTCTTTCTTTTCCACAAGGCGACTCTAGGCTCTTAAACTCCTTATAGACTGTTTCCGGGGTGGTACTTTGCTTAAGAACTCTCCTCTCTCCGCTCTCTCCCCCCTCTCTCCCTTTCTATTTTAAGGCATTTAACCAGCGGGGTTCTGTCTGAACATAGGTGCTTCACATCATCACAATTAAGATACTTGACAACTACGCTCTTTCATGCTCTCTACACTACGACATAGGTCTGTTGGAGCAATCGATGTATAAGTTCTACATTGGGATGGGCTTAAGACATCCTGTGATACCCGGTAGGAAGCATTTAAAGCTGGATCAAGCTTCTTGGCATCAATGGTTGCTCTTTCCCATACAGAGCAGGCATCTCTGCACATGAGTAGCACAGGGGGCAAGTGCCCATCGATCTTATGGTATGTGGACGAGCACCCCATCTTGTGCCAGTGAGTTTACTTTACTCTCCGGCTTTCTTGATGTGAATCTTATAGAGAGAGAGTATGGTCAATTAACTCCTAAGTAACAACCAGGCTGTTGACTTTGCTTCCACGGTAGTGGAAAGCACAACACCTGTGGTGGTTGGATGGATTTTGCACATGGTGTTTTCCCATAATAATGAGTGAGGTGGTTTTCTTCATAATAAGGAGTGAGTTCTCCAAAGCTTTGGTAGTCTCCCTCTTTGACAACTGTAAAGTGTGCATCTTGTGTTCATTCCAAGATAGTCTACATAGATCAAACAATATGTCCCTGTCTCCTCAGGTTGGTCTTTGTATAGATGTGACAGGAGGAGAGGTGTGAGCACGATCCATTGGGGTAGTCCATTCTTGGGCCTACGCAAGCAATCCTTTGATGACATCAGTCAAGCGAATATCCTTGGTGAGTTCCCAAACTCTTACGGAGTAGCATCTGTGATTAACAGCTGATGATAGATCGACGGAAACGCTCCGGTTACCGAACCCTTCTCGAAACCATTTAGCTTGCTGAATTTTTCCTGGCCGGAAACCTGCTTGTTCTGGTATGAAGGTGTTCTCTATCAAAGTACGATACGTTGAACAGGAGATGTTCAAAGAGCGTGTAGGTACGGCTGAGGAGTGCTATTATTCGATAGCTCTTTTGGATTAGATGGATCTTTCCGAGGCTTTAAATAAGTGCCAAACATGTGCTTTCCTCAGATCTTTGGTGAACTGTGAGCAATAAGGGCAGCAATGTAGAGCTCAAGATGGCACTCCTTTGGCTACTAGCTAGGCAAAGTTTTTTCAGCTGCTCAGTTGAGGTGTCGTCAAGCCTACTGCTTTTTCCATGGTTGAAGTTAAGTAACCCCGGTTTCCTTTTCCAGTTCTCCATGCTGAAGGGATTAGTGAAACCAGGATAGCTTTCGGTTTAATGTGATCTTCCTTGGGCTTCTTGGTGGGCAACTTAGTTGGGTGTTAACATTTGGCTGGAGGCTTTGTTGGATCCCTTGAAGCTTTTCAGATGGTAGACCCATGCTTTCTTGCTGTCTGGGTCTATAAGGGATCAATTATATATGCCAGCTTTTCTCCTTGGCGATCCCCCTCTGACACTGTCTCACTTTAGCAGTTGTCTTTTAGCTGATAAGAATCACTTCCAACATGGGTAGTATACTTTGGATATTCTTTAGCCACATTCCTTTGAAAAGCCTGCTGCATATCCGTCCCTAACAGCTCCGGTATGAATTTCCAGGCAGTATTGTTCACTAGTTGGTCAAATTTGTCTTAGTTTACTGTTACGGTAGTTTACTTTTACGGGGTTTTGGTGCAAACCATCCTATCACGTTCTGGTCCATGTTATCAATGAATCTTGCCAGTCCTGTTTTTTCCTGTTACAGGCAACTGCAGTGTTAACATGGATGTCGGTTGGTCAATGTTGAGTTATTGGAACCGGATCCAGAACAATCTTGCACAAACACAGCTTAGAGATTTTTTGCTTACAATAGCTAGATCAATGGTTGTAACCCTCTTCTAATGGGCACTTCAAAATGATTGTCGGCCACTTCGGAGGGCGTGAAGGAGCGTAGATGCTGACTGTCTTAAGAACCATTCTTCGACAGCTTGTCCGTTTTTTTATTGGTTTGATTGTAGCCCCATTGGTTAATATGGCTGTTGAAATTGCCAATGACGATGAAGGTTTGGGTGAAATTGAATTGTGGGTGCTTGGAATCTACTTGATGGATGTTTGTAGAATTATGTAACTATGACAGAGCTGAGTCTCAATGGTGAGGAGTTGTTTGTCACAGACATGGAGGTGTGCTTCTACAATATTGGAAATTTTGGTTGGTCTTGAAGTTACCACAGAGATAATAACCCTCAGAAGCACATACCGTACAATACTTACATTTTTGGTTCCACAGATGCTATAAAGCCTTTTTACGTCATCAGTTTTAAAAATATAAAAAATAAACCCAATATCAATCTACAACTTCAACCAACCAATTCATGTCACAGTGACCAAAACTTTCAACCTATCATTGCATGCATCTCAAGTACATTGTACATTGACTGCCAAGTTTGCAAGAGACTGCCTGTATTCCAACTAAGCATAGTTTTTAAAGTATGGAACGCCAGCAGAGGGTCTAAGCACATTCCCACTTCATAACAAAATCGACTTTCAGTTGCATATTTTGGTTTATATTATGATTTTATGCCATTTGTGTTGCGGTTCGTTTCCAGCGGCGGCCCAAATCTCTTTTCTAGGGGGGGGGGGCAAATTGAATATTTTTGGGCGGCAAAGTGAAATTTGGAACCAAAATATAAAAAATGTTAGATTTTTAACCATTTTGGCCCCAACTCGCTTTTTTTTGCCAAAATCTGGTGATTTTTGGCCCAAAATCGCTGTTATTTCTGCTCTTGTAAAATTTTGTGATTTTTGGCCCCCAAATCACTGACTTTAGCCAAAAATCGTAATTTTTCTTGGGGGGGGCGGCAAAAATGGGTGGTAAAAGAAAAAAAAAATCGAGGAGGGGGAAATGCCCTCCCTGGAGCTGCTACTGCTGTTCGTTTCTGAATTACATTTAATATGGTAAGAAAAAAGAAACTTAAAAAAAAAATGGCGGTCATTTTGGAACAAAAAGTCCCTTTGCAATATGTATGATTTTATAAATCATGATACATATAATTTTTTTATATGAATATAATTGTAATTTAATCAAATACTTGAATGTCACGAAATTTCACAAGGAACAAAAAATTGAAGTTTAGTAGCCATAATATACTACAAAACAAAAATCTATTAAAATGGCGGCCATTTTCAATTTTTGGCGCCAAACTGGAACTGTTTAATTCAGAGTTATTGAAATGTTATTTTAATGTTATCCATCCCTGATATTACGTGAATAACACATGAAAGAAAATCTTTCACTTCATAAATTGTAATATTGTTCAAAATTATCTAAAATATTGAAATGGCGGGCCATTTTGAAATTGCTGGCTACCCCCCTTGCACATCGAAAAAAAATGTAGCTAATACTTTTTCCACTCCTAGGGTCTACTCTACAACTTATGAAAGTTTTCATCAAATAAGAGCAAAAAAAAAATGCAACCTTCCCAAATTTCCTAGACTATTGAGCCAATTAACGTACGCTAATCTATATTTTTGCCTTGACCAAATCCGTCGGATCCTTTCCCGGATATGCAAATCGGTCTCTTAACAGTCCTAGCAAGTCTTGCCTACAAATTAATAATTATCGGGCCTCTATCTTTCTAAGGACAAAAAAGGTTATAAATAACGTTATGGTTTTGCAGCTGTGTATTATTGGTCAGTCGTTTGGCTCATGTGTATATAATTTGACACCTATCGATTTGAATCATTTTTATTGTACATGTGCGATGTTAAGATGGTGACCCGATTAAGGTCCAATTGTTCTTCTGCCGGGCAGAAGATTAATCCTGAATTGACCAAACACTCATGCAGTGGTACACAGTTCTTATTGTGTGTATACCGCCCATCCATTGTTTACACTTCTGCTCACTTGTTACTTATACTGGCTGTTTGATTTCAAGAGTCTCATATTTCCATGCATGGCCATTCACTGTTAAAAATTTCCTTAAATAAGAAACAGAGATTTTCCGTAAATTTACGGAAAACTGGTTTTACAAAAAACAATAAAAATAAAAAACAAAAACATAAAAACTGTAATTTACGGAATATTTCAAAATTTCTGCAGCAAATATTTCCGGAATTTTTTTGTTTTGTTCCGGATGTTAAATTACGGAAAAATTCTGTTCAAATACACATTTGTTTTCCATAATAATTGAGACAAATGTCTGTCAAAGTACTGGTCAAATTTCCGTTTAATTTTGACAGAAATTTCTGTAAATTTACCCCTAAAAATAGGACTGGAAATACTGCTGCCATAAATGTCCGTAAATTTACGAAACTTTTTTAACAGTGTGGTCAGTGATACTAACGACCCCCGCACTTGCACACTAGTGATAGTGACATTCCTGCTTGCACTAAATGAGACTAGTCTAACCTAAAGGTAGCTATGTAACAGTTTTTTCTGATTGTTTGGGTCAGATTGCAAAATTTTGCTTGACACATTAAACTGTAGAATGACTTTCTAATAGCCAATTTATTCCAAAAATAATACTTCCAATGTTATAATAACATTGTGGGTACAGAATTACATTGTTTGTATGTATTATTTTTTAACACTGGATAGCATGGAAACTATTTCATTAAGCATACTAATATTTCATGTGTGGTAAACAGGCACAACTTTGTACAGCAATGTAAGAGACAGATATTACTATCACAATAGTGATTGGGCCTTTTGCCACTGGATAAGAGTTTCCCTTTAAAAAGGGAAGTTGGTAAACCTGAACTTGGTGTTCCATGCAATGGCGATTTTCTACTTCAAAATAATACCAGAGTGTATCAGAAAAAGTAACATGAAACCGAATGTCTTTTGTTTCACAATAAGTTGATCATTATGATTGAGCCTTGCATAGTATTCATTACAATATAGTGTTACAACACCTCAATTTATTGTTTTCATTTCAAAATTTGCACTAAAATGCAGAAGATTGTCCCTTTTTAAGGACTCGTCTTGTCATATGATGTTTTCTTCTCCCTCACATGAAAGCATATCACCAAATCATCTGATTAAAAAACTTAGTTCAATCGGTATATTCAAAGGTCAAGTGTGAAAATAAACGGAACTCTGGTGGTGAATAATGCGTCGAGGTGTTAAAATTTATTAACTAAAAAATAAAAACCTTAATTTTTTATTTTTATTTAATTTTTATTTTGACGATAAAAATGTGATAGCGTCTTCCGAACGTGTCTTTTAATTTCTTAACCATTAGGACCTATTTATTATTAGAATTAGGTAATCGTCAAAAACCAAACATAACACATTCGTCAATGCTAACATTCCCTTTACATTTTCAATTTCAGGTTACAACGACTACTAACGCGAAGCGCGAATACCTTCAACCTTGTGTACATAATGCATAATGCATGTTTTATTTATGTACATGGTACACGCAGTTTATATTTCCAAAATAAATAACGAATACTACCAAGGCTCTGTGCAAATAAAAGAATCAGAACTAAAGTTGCCGTGCCGAGATTATTCCACCTGATCTTTTCATCATTTTCTGAATAGACCTACCCTGTATGTATTCTATATATATTTTATATATACAGTGTATCAGTCACTTCAGAATCCAAGCAATGCCTTTCCCTTTTTGTTCTCCAGTTAATGCATTAGATAATAAAATACACTGGAAAATCACTGAAGCCTATAAACTTGTCAATATCTTGCCAAGGTCAACGTATGAAGTCACACAAAACAGCTGATACATGTGACCATGACTTTCACTCAAGCACACCAATAGTGTTGGGCAATATCGAATAGAAGATAATGAGTACATGCATTGCAGGATTGATTGAGAACAGGCTGATTAATGGGCAAAAGGATGGTATCCAGCAGCACTGGCGAATCTACATAGGGGCGTGCCCGGCGCACCACCCCCGTTGGAGGGAGAAAAAAAAATACTAACCCCCCCCCCCCCAAAAAAAAATACAAGAAGAAAACGTTCCTAAAAGTTAAAATGTTTCATTATTAAGCTTGGTGCGTGGTTTTTTGTAAAGGAAATAGCTACCATTGTTTGATATGATTGAAAAAACGGACGGTTTTGTAGCACTTTCACCGAATTAAAGGTTAGCAGCGATATTGCGAAAATATCGAAAAATGTGGAAATTTTAATAACTTATAAATCAGAGATAAGCGTGTTAACAATTCTATAACCAACACTAATAGTGAAAATAACAAGTACTCTGCTGCGTGTCTTTGATATGTGGATTTCAAGCAACCACTTGCAGGTAAGGTTTGCATATCAGACAAAATACAAAAATATGAATGCGACGATTTTTCGATGTTCCGGTTCCCTTTCACTTCCCGATGAAATTGGCATCTCCAGCGTGTTTTGCGTCCCGTATGCAATTAATTCATTCTTGCATTCCGCGACAAGTGACACTATTTTTTCTTCTCATTTTCTTGTGTTTCCAGTGGAATATGTAAGCTGTATTGCTAAATTAATTCACTATTATAATTCAAGAAAGAAACTCCGCACAATGCCGCAAGTGTATTCTACGCTCGTATTGACTATTGTGTCTTCTATTTATGAAATTTGTCTTGATAAAGAACATTTTAATCATGCGTTTTTTATACCATCTTGATTTTTTTTGCTTATTCAAACGATTTCCGAGCTTTTATTGTAATTTTTGACAGCTTTGACCGTATACAACTTTTCTGTTGTTTCTAGTTGCTGCAAACTACTTTTGAAGCAATTAAAAATCATTACCATATTTTATTTTCAATATCAATTCTGGTTTGTAATTTTCTTAAATGATTTTTTTTAAATACTCAATTTACCGTTGTTTGTTTTTAACTTATAAGTCCAACAATGATGCTTATGTTCCATTCCTACCTGGGGTATTAGCTGATTTTCCTGTATAAATATTCAATCAGGAAATGAACTTATTTAATATAAAGCTTTGACCCTTTAATTTTGCATATTTCTCAAATGGATAGGAATTATGTGCTGAAAAATTATGTGAATGGCCCAACAAAAATAAAACTGGGAAGTCTATTTTTATTCACAACTTTCAGGTTGGTGATGTATTTCCTCATGCCGCAACCTAAAAACATCATAGCGTTTTTTTTTCTAATGTGCCACTTGCTTCCGACCACACTCCGACCACACAAGACTGCAGAAGACTGTATATGGGACAATCCCAGACTTGCCAAAACTACACAATACAGGGAAAAAGAAGAAGAGAGAAACTGCTCACGACTTTTTCGAGAAACAGGCCAATCGGCCACCATTCTTGAGCAGTCCTGGCCCCGGTGTTCCACAAAAGTTAAGATTACTCTTAAGTGAATATAAGATGTCTTCTTCTTAAGTCTCTAACGACTTCTTAAAGAACTTGTAAGTAAAATTGATAAAAATAGAACCTGGAAATCTTCCTCATCATCGAAAATTCTTTCTTTCTCATTTTCATCCTTAAATTTGCTTAATAAAAACGATTAATAACTTCAGGTCCCTGTTTCATAAAGTTAAGATTAACCGAATTAAGAAGAGTTATTCTTCTGAAGTTTATTACTTCGTTTAAGGCAGCCAATTTAAGACAAATTTTGAAAGATTTTCGTATGAGATTTAAGTCAAGATGATGGATTGTATGAAGTTCAATAATCCCAGTATCTTTAATACCAATACCTACGTTCTATTTTTATTATTTTTACTTTTACTTACGAATTCTTATAAATTCTTCTATCGAAAGTGTTAGATACTTTTAAAGTATTTATTTTTTTAAATCATTCTTCTTAAAAAGAATATTTTTCTTGAAATCATTTTTCTTTAAGATACTCTTAGGTTTTGTGAAACAGAGCCCAGAAGAATAACTCCTCTTAAGTTCCTCTTAAGATTAATCTTAACCTTTAAACTTTTTTTAAACTTTTATGAACAGGGCCCGGAATCGTTTGTTCCCTTGTTCACGTGTATGTAATATCAATGTCCAATAATTCGAATCCTCTTGGATTTTCGACCAAAATCCAGATTTTTTTTTATTGATAATCAAAGATTTGCTTTTTTCTTTCGATTTAATCCAAGGATCTTCAAGATCCTTGATTTTCAATTGATAATCCAAGTTTTTCGACCCTCAATTCAGGAAGGGGTACCCCTTCAGCCCCCTACACCCCCACCCCCCACCCCACCCACCCCCGCACAGCACCGGGGGGACACCTCTCCCGCACCCACCAACCGGCACTAACCGTGCCATTATAGCTTGGATTGGCAGCCAATTCCACGCCCCCCCCCTCGTTCCAAAAATACCTAGATCCCCACTGAGCCTGGTAAGCTGCAGATGGTGTCCCGCCCCCTCCCCCCACAGTGCACTTAACCCTCGTCTCTTTTCTATCCAATACGATTGTATGCAAAGTTTTCTTTCTTGCCGAAAAAAAACACCTTCAAATAAACCAACATAGTGATGAGTCACATCTGATACTGTACTTTCCGCCAATATTGATTGTTTATTGCATACGTAAACGTTGTAAAACATCAGTTATTGTCATAATCTGATACAATGCTAATGCGGGTCTGGGTAAAATCTTATCAATTTAACATTTTTCTTTTATATGGAACACAATGCGTGATTTATATTCCCGAGTGTGGGACCACTCCCTCTTTGGAAGTGAACAGCGTATGTAAGGCTGTGTAAAACGCCTTCTTTGTTCACATCGTTGTCCACCCAAAACTCCATGTTGTGAAATGTCACCCAAAGACCCCTTTTTGGGAAAATTTTAACCACTGGCAATACACAAAGACCCCCCAATTTTGTGGGACAGCGTGGAATATGTCACCTCAAAACCCCTATTATAATATTTTTGGCAAATTAAATTCCAAATTTGTCACTGAAGAAAAAACTATTTTGGGTAATTTGACTGTCTCGATCTCTCACCCAAGACCCCTATTTGCAGTCCTACTTTCAACCGATGCACCTGGGCTTGGAAGCGCGAGCCTTAAGACCCATATCCCTTTCATCATACTTGTTAGTGAGTCCGCCCCAGGGGATTTATTATTAACACAATCTGTTTCCCCGTTGTTATTTGGACGAGATAACTCAAGGTGTTTACTCTATCCATACACTCTATGGCCCCATGACCAAAACAATTCCAGCGACTTCAGTCTTCTACACAAGTCCACCAATCCAACTTGCCAGTAAACATATAATAAATCTCAAGGTAAACGCTTTTCAATCTGAAATATTCATGGCCAATTAGTAGAAAGAATCATGGCAAGTGCCTTGAAATGCAAACAACTATGCTTATTTTATTAATATAATATTTGCAGAGGGATTATACGGTTGAGTATCCGTAACCTTGTAGGCCTACCAAGTATCAGGGACATCGGCCATCTTATAGCAGTGATATATCTAATAATAATACTAATAATAATTGTATAATATATCGTCTTTCCTATGAATCAAAGCTGGAAGCAAATAGCAAACTAGCTACATATATTCATATTTCCAATCAAGCACGGTAATTATGGCTAGTAAAAAGTGGGCCATCCCATACAGTTGTCATGGACAGCTGCTCTTAAATAGTTTTCAATAGATACAACATATAATGAGCTCTTGCTCTGCATATTTGCAGACCGCAGGAGAGACACTGCACATTGTGAAATAGTGCGCCCTCAAATTTTTTCAAATCCAATATTTTTGCATGGTTGTAAGGCGTTTTATATACAAAAACCCGCACCCAAATGATTAAGAAGACCAATCGCTTCCTTATGGGTAAACAAACGATTTTATAATTAGCGTCGCCGGCGACTTAATTCAGCAGCAGACGACGAAATGGCGTTTAACACAATAACACGCACGCGTATGAATGTTTCCCACGCTATGAACACTGTTTGATCGGTCTATAACCTTTGTGGTTTTTCATCGTCACTGAGTACAGTCAAACATATTCATGTATCTACACATTTGTTGATTAAAGTTATGGAAAACTTAAAAGTTGGCCTAACAAATTACATGATGTCTTTATCCCCATATCAATGTCCCTATCTGTTTTGGGGTATGTTATTTTTATGTGTAAAATATATCTCTGTTTCTTCCAATGGCCTATACTATCTTTGAGAGCAAATTGAAGAATCATATTTTTTGAAAATGTGCCAGTGGCCTGCTTTAATGTCAAGGGCCATTGGTACAATTTCGTATATAGGGTTACCTGGTCAAAACGGCGTTTTTTTTCTTGTTTATATTGCTTTTACATGTGTTAACCCTCACCCTAATAAGGCTTCTTTGAAATCAAGTAATTTTTACTCACCAACCCTACTCCGGAGTGGGTTAAAAAATGCAAGATAATACTTTCAGAGTTGGGGTAAATTTCCTTTAAAACCTTCAGACTGAACCATAACCATCCTTATTTATGTTCTCGTTGCCTAAAGATTCTCGATTTACTAGACAAAGTGTATGTAAATTGATGAAAGCAAAGAGATCGTCTGACAGAAAATTAATGACAAGGCGCTGGAAATGACGAACTGACGATGTGAAATTAGGGCATTTCTGTGGAACTATTGCTATTCGAATGTTCTCGGTGTAAAACTTTTCTTAACCCTCGTCCTTACGGGGAGGGGGGGGTGCACACTTTCCTCCTCAGGTGCGCTAAAATTGCCAACATCTTTTCATACAAGCTTCCCGGTAATATTTTTCTCATCTTTCCGTGTTTTTTAGCGGCGAAATCATGTGAAGGTAACCTCTTTCACCGGGGTAGGGAGGGTATGCCCGCAAAGTCGAAGATTAGGAGATGGTTGGCCACCCCAAGAATTAATCACGAGCCCGGCGAGTTTCCATCACGAGCCGAGTGTATCACGAGCCGAAGTTTCAATCACGAGCCGAGTTTGTTTTATTATTTATTTATTTGTTTATTTATATTTTATATTTATAGATATGTATTATTTTATTTATTTATTAATTATATTTATTTGTTTTATATCTATCTGTTTATTTATTTATTATCTTATTTATTTTATTTATTTATATTTTAATTTACTTTACTCTTATTACTGTATAGTATTATACACTGTTTATTTGTTTATTCTAACATTTTGTCATTATATGTACAGCCCCTATCAGTCATTTTTTTTTTTCCAAATTCAAAAAAATGCCCATTTTGTCTCTAAATTGCTAGTGTTAGATCCTATCAACACCTTATATACTTTTCTTTGTGAAAAACAGCACACTTGGCATTTTAAAAAAGGCACTCTTTAAGATGCCATTCACGACTGTTTCTGGAACCTTAAAAAAGTAGGATCCGATTTTCTTAGTAAACAAAGCAATAAAAATCATAATATCTCGACAAATACGGCGTGCTAGAAACTAAGCCACCTACAGGGGTCTTACTACAACATTCCAATACAACGTACCAAAAAGGGAACTTTGTTGAAAATAGGGGGCGCGATTTGTTTACGTGTGAAGAAATCGCTGATAGTGGCTTTAATTAATTTCCTTGAATTATATAAATACCCGTATTTTAATCCTCCAGCAATTTTTAACGCTTTTTTTTTAATGCTAAATCGTGCATTTAAGTGCCCGGTGTAAAGAAACTGAGTGTTCCCCCATGAGAGAGTGTCTTAGCCACCATAGCAACATGTACGGAATCAACCGTGGACCATTGTAGATGAGGCCAATGGGTACAGTGCTGAAACACACGATACATACGGCACCAATGGAGAATACAATAGACGATTGGGGTGGTAGGAGACACTCAGTCACATGGACCTGTAGTTTATGTACACCGGCCTCGCCTGATTGCGTACAGTATGCGGGTCCAGCGCCATCTCTGGTTAGATCAGGTCAGCTGCCAATAATGAGAAAATATTTTGGAAATAAACAACAGAGCACTCGGCGCACAAAAATGTTTGCTTTTTAATTGAAAGGAGCTAGCATCGGATTGGAGGATTGTGGTATAAAATTATGTTCGCGAGAGATTTTGAACTCCAGTATTGATTTTGGAATTCATCGGGAGCAAATTTTTTTTAAATTTTTTTTTTTTTTCCCCGAAGAAAACAATTGTGTGAAGCGGGGGGGGGGGGAAGAATGGCAATACGGCAGAGGGTAAAACGAAATTTAAGAAGGTAGAGGCGATCGAGTGATGGGTCATGAAAGGGGTTCCTTCTCTCCGTCCTGAGCTGGAACAAGAATGAAAGATGAACTATTACTTTTACTTATGACGAAATTACTGGATTCAATGATTAGCAAGAAACTAATACTATGTGTGAGCTGGGTTTCTCTACCACGTCTCCTACTTTCTGACAGCAAATCATCTATATTTGACGCTCTTCTTTTCACTTCTACTCATTAATGCCTGTGATTTACTGCGTTGTACACAAGGATTGTTCATCCTAGCAGCATAACACCATGTATTTTAAAAATAGGCTAAAGTGTTTGTTTTTTTGTTTTTTTGTTTTTCTTTTATTTATTTATTTATTTTATTGTGACTTTCGTCCTGATTTTTATGTTGTGGCAAAATTTATGATTTTATCCGTGGTTGTTACAAACTCGGCGCGGTTGTGTCAAACTCGACGCTTTATGTCCGCTGTGCGTGCCATACGCATCATGCTTTTGCTGGCATTGTTCGATGGGTCCTCATGGACGTCAAGGACAGAAATACCCTATAACACAAACCAATGAGCCTTGTGCACAATAATCTGAATTTTAAAATACCACTGGTATGATTTTAAAGCAATAACACACATTTTAAAGATCGCCGCCAATTTTTCAAAATTTGAGATTTTGGCACAGTTGTGTTGGTATCCCCCCCCCCCATAGGAAAACAATAAACCTGCGAGTGGTAATGCTAAAAAATGCGTATTTGTCCTAAAGAATCCCTGCGTTTGTAATTAGAATCGGGATCCCTGATGTATTATATGCGAGCTGGAAAGGCACACAGGGCTTGGCAGTAGGGAAAATGACAAACAACAGACATCTGGCCTTTTATATTATATTACGTTTAAATAGCATGGATTCACTTCACCTGGGAAGTTGACCCCAGCGGTGACACATGTAGGGCGGGGGGGGGGGGGGGGGGTGGGGGTGGTGTTGGGGGGTGGTTGGGGGGGGGGGGGGTGGGGGGGGGGGGGCCTAATCTCACCTCTATACTCTAATATGATTACTGAGGCTTCAAATAGAAATACTTTTTAAGATGGGTCTGAAAAAAATATCCCAACTTTATGAGCAACAGCGCAGTGTACAAATGACGAATTTCCAAAAACTGACTTTGAATGAAAAATAGGGGGCGCGATTTGTTTACATTTATGAAGAATATCGTGATAGTTTCTACTCAACGTGCAACTACACAGCCACCCGCCGGGACAATCGGTCTTTTGCGTTTAATCGGGTTTCCAGAAATACCGAAAGCTCCATAGTTTTTTCACGCATCTTCTTTGTGTGGGCGTGTTTTCAAGAATCCATGAATCAACGGCAGAATCTTGCGAGTCTTACTCAACGGCTCTTATTAGCTATCTCATTACCGTTTAACATTCGGTACCGGTTCTAAAGATTTCTTTTGTGGGCCCCAAGCTGCATCGAATTGACCAAAGTAAGTGTTATGCTAAATAATAGGAGCCTAATAAGGAACAAGGTTGTGGTGATCCTTTTTCAGAGTGAAATATATTCCTCAGTCATAGCATGTACCACGTGCACTAGTTGTGCCTGGCCAACTGATGTATTTTTCTCAATTTATCGATATCGGTTTTTTCTGTACACTGCAGGCTTGTTATTTGCACATGCTTTACTACTCACCATGAGTCTCATCGATTGGGCGAATTCATATCGTGAAATTCAAGGAGTTAAATTTCCCTTTATGTGCCATTCCCTGATTTAACGCACTACGTCATTAGCGTGGAATCCCTGGCCCGTCACTCCAGGAAGCGGAAATTAGTTTTACTATGTGTCAAAATGCGCCATTGCCGCTTTAAAGGTGTAACGAGAGATTTCAAATAATAGGTGTTTGGCAACAAAATGTGACATTCTGATTTTAGCACTGGTATAACTTTATATCAGAAATATCCCATCTTGAAGGATTAAGCTGAGAACAGTTTCGTTGGTACAAAAGTGTGAAATTTCTAATTTCGTATAGAGCTAATACTAGTCAGCCTAATTTTTCTATTGTACATATAACATAACAAATCAACTTCTTTGTTTCTTTTAAGCTATTTCTGTACCCAAATAAAAGGTAGGGCATTTATTGATCTCAATCCTATGAACTCACTAGCATAATCACAGAAATATAGATGAACTTTGAAATCTCCGTTGCGACACACACTTTTAAATGACGGGTGTGAGAGATTTTTTTAGATATGAAGTCTCTCCAGTCACTGACCCTACCGAGAACATTTGGGAAGGTTTATTGGACAACAGGTGCAAAAGAAACGAAACCCGTTTTGAACTTGCCGGCTAGCGTAATCGTTCCCCATAGAAACCATCTTTGGACTTTCTGTCGTGCCGACAGAAACTACTAAAATCATCATCTTATTACATAAACAACGGCGTATTCGGCTTCACTTCAGGTGTGATCTAAGATTGTGGAAGCATAATTCCCCAATTATTAAAAAACCTCGGTTTCGAGAACAATTGGGGCTCTTCTTTCTGGAAAAAGCTCCTCCAATGTCTCTTTAAGTGTACTCAAATGTTAGCCTATTCCAAAACGTTCCACGCGAGCACGTTCAGTTCAATGAAACCATTAAAAACGAAACGCGAAAACACGTATGTGTGCAAAGGTCATTTTTAAGGCTTTTCAGTCTTAATAAGTTCATTTACCATTCCCTTGAATATTAGACAAATAAATTTACCAATTTGTACCCCAAATAAATTGGCTTAATTGGTTACCCATATCGTGGTGCGGGGAAAATTAGACTGATAAGCACAGAGATTTCAATCATCCATATTTTCTGTGAGATTTAGTGAATTCATAATTTAGACACTCATCAGATGCCGCTAATTTATTTAAAACTTAATGAAAAAAATGTGAATGTATAATTATGCTTTATAATATCAATAGAAACATAGGCTGAAATTCGCTTTTCTTGCTCCAGCCTTTGAAGAGTAGAAGCAATCAACGTACCAAATAGGACAGTGTATGGGTTGTGAGATATGGTGTGTCGCCACTGGACGTTTTTTCGTAATATCAAAGGAACGGTGTCCGGGCCTTAAAAATAAATGGGGTATTGATAAAAAATATGAAGTTTCTTATTTTCGATACGCACATACCAGTGTTTTTGACGTGGTAAGTAGGAGACGAGGTTTGCGGCGGGTCATCAAACTTAATTATAGTAGGCTACATGTTATTAGTTTATTTATTACTTATTTGCTTACTTACTTAAATTACAGGGATTTAAAAAAAAGTACATCTAAAAAGTTTTAAAGAATCTAATCTTACTTAGATTTAAAAATAAGTCGAAGAATGTTATAAATTCAAACTACTTGTTTTAAGTTATCTATTGGTTAAACTTTTAAACTTTTACGATTTAATTTTTTTAACTCCTTTTTAGATTAAATGTCATTCAAAACTATAGTTAACTTTTAAATCTTAATGGATTTATAAGTTAATCTATACGATTGATTTTAAATCGTTGTTGAGATTGGTCACTCATCACAATCCGTATGGATTTTTACTTTCATGGATTACTAATTTAATCTTGCAACCGCTGTGTGCTCACGGTACGCATTAGGAGAATAGACAGAAAATAATGGGCTTTTAATCTTGGTCGCATTATGGTATGCGAAAGATTAAGAAGCCCCTTTGTTCTGGCGCATCCAGTTTAGTGCGTACTGTCGCACACATCATTGCAAGATTAAATATTATCCATGAAAAGTAAATCCATACGATTGGTGAGGAGTGACCAATCATTACTAAGATTTAAAGAACCTATAGATTAACTTTTAATTCTAGTACATAACATAATCTATTAGTTTTGAAATTTAATCTTTAAAAAGGAGTTAAAAAATTAAATCGTACAGGTTTAAAAGTATCCAATAGATTAAAAATAAAACCCCATATTGTGAATTTTAAACCATTTTCGACTTATTTTTAAATCTAAGTAGATTTACATTTCTTTAAAACTTTAAGATTTACTTTTACATCCCTGTAGTTAACATTTTTAACGATGGCTAAGCTCAAGCCATATTTCAAATGCAGTCAATTAAATGACCCTTCAGACACAAGAAAATATTTATGGGAATAAATCTGATTTAGAGATCGGAGAAACCCTTGGGGAGTAGGAGGGGTCAGCAACGAATTAGCGTGCGAACTGGCTCACTGGGAATCGAAGAGGAATCGCATTGGCGAAAGGCGTCCTATTCACCAACTACCTTCCCATCCGATTTACCAGGGTTAGTTTTTACTTACTTACCCAATATAGTGGACGCAGAGATCATGCAGTGTCAAAACTCACTCCTTGTAAATGCTTATCAGATGTGCCACAAGAATTCTGAAAAGATTCAATTTGTGCTATCGGGCAATGACACAGTTTGGGTCAATAGTAGTTAAAAATGAATTAGACTGTTCCAAAAAAAAAACTTACAACATCAAAGATTAATTTTATTTTGGCCAATAATTTAATTTCATTTCAAAATGGAGTGGCTACTGATTTCGGTTAAAGTAGTGTTCCAGCTTTCTTGAGATTTTAGTTGGTGTAATTTGGGGTCTAGTTCAGGAAATTATGGCTAATATATCTGAGACAGTGTGAAAAACCTGGGTGGGGCCAGTTTTCGCCTATCCTGATATCAACAAGTTTTGCCATTGGAAATCACCTTCAAGACATTCTTGATTGGAAATCCAATAAAAAGTAGGTATACAGTGCTGCTCTTATAATATAACATAGTTTAATAACGTTAGAATGTCGCAATTGCTATAATAAGTGTAGCATTGGGAAATTCAATCCAAACAGTCTTGTGTCTCAGCTTTACTCCAGTTTCAGAAGGATAGAACCCATAAAAATACCATTGTTGAAGAGCCTTTGAACACAACCATCCTTTCCTTGATTGCTCTTTGTTGAACACTGCTTTCTTCTTCATTATATTCCTCCCTGGCATTGGAGGCAGTGGGGATAAGGGAATGTAAATTGTCCCTCCACATTAGACATGTTAAGCTTTGTCCACATTTGGGGTCCCACAACAGACTTGTGGCTGTTACTTATTTCATCAGCGTCAAATTCACCAATTGTTTTCCAGGAATTTCATGAGATTGCCCCCTGAGAGTGAGTCCCTCATCTCACCCACAACCTAATTTCTGATGCTTTCACTGAAAAATAATATATTGATTAGTTCAGATGCATGATAATAATACATCAGTCTGAACTGTACAATCTGATTTATTTGGGAAAGGGGTGTAATCCGCCACACTGATGCTACACGCCTTTACCTTTAGTTTCTTGAACTTCAGGTGAAACTGCCCAAGTGGTTTTATCCTTTGTAGTTCAACTGACAATATCTCCGCTGAGTCCATCAAATGATGGAATAAAAGCGAGGATTATAAAAAGGAACTTGGCCTATCAAATCATTAAATAGACTCTCGCAAAAATGCACAGTTTATATTTTTTATAATTTTTAGTGTGATTGTATAGTGTTTATTGTTTTGGTTTTTTGCTTTTGTTGTTAGTTTGTTTTTTTGTGTTGAAAAAAATATATGAATTATAATTACGAATTACGTCTGTTCCTCAGTGGTGCACCTGAAAAAATAGGCGATAATTCCGTAATACCGTATAGCATATACAAAATGCTGTAATGTATAAACTATTCTTGATTTCAAATCAGTTCAGCTCGCCAAATAATTCTATCCACCGGAATATAAATCATAGCACAGCACTTTAATATATGCGAACTGTATTACCCAAATAAACTCTATAGCCGGTATTCACAAAGCGGGGTTCACTTTAACCCGGGTAAAACAGGGATTTTACCCCCACTCTCATGGGTTTAAATTCAGTTATCTCTATGGGATATTTAATCCCACGGTTAAAATTAAATGGGTTAAATTAACCCGCTTTTGGTGAATACCGGCCTAAGGGATGCTTGAAAATGTAACCAGGCGGTTGCTCGCTGGTTTCCTGTTGCCTGGACCTTTCAGGCTGAACTCGTTTCTATCTATTGGTTTCGAAAACAAAGAAACAGGTGCAAAACTGTTCACAGCCCCATGACACTCCCGGCCCACCAACTGAACTTGAGCGACATCTTCATAACTATTAATAGGTCTCACCCTCACCTGGTATAAGTCCTCGCGCTTAACAAAATAATCTTTTAGAGGTATCGGGACCGGTGTATTTTCTTCTCAGAAAAGTCCTGCACATATCTGTGTAAACGAACGTGCCATCCAATCATTTACATAATCCACCACGATTTGTATTCCTAGCACCTAGAACTAACCTAGAAATTCCATCAATTAGGCTATACGAATCAAAGTAATAATGTGTTTTACATACAGGTTTCAACAACAACAGTAACCAAACTGATGGATACAAGCAAACCAAAACGTTTTCAATCGACAATCAGTGAATCCGATCTTACCTACCATGAACTCTTAGGGTATGGAGCAAGTGGTAGTGAAATCTACAGAGTTACTTGGCGATTCGGCTACCGCGACAAAATAGAAGCAGTGGCTAAGAAGATAAATTTTTTTTTTTTTTTTTTTTTTCCGTCAAAGCCCTAGTCGTGTGCTGCGCCACCTACGGTGGTTCCGGGAACATTGCGTCTAGTATAAGCCCCGCAGCTAAACTAATAATGTTTTTTGAGGTAATCGGATTATTCTGACCGGTGTATTTTCTCAAAAAACGCCCTGCTTTAAGATCAGAAGTCACTTTTATACTCAAAGCACATTCTGTGTAATACGAAAGTGCCATGCAAATCATTTACGTAATCCACGATTTGTATTCGGTGCATAGAACTACGGTAACCTAGAAATTATATACACTTGGCTAACGAATCAGTAATAATATGCTTTTACATACAGGTTTCAACAACAACAGCAACCAAACTGAATGGCTACAAGCAAACCAAAACGTTTCAAGTCGACAATCAGTGAATCCGATCTTACCTACCATGAACTCTTAGGGTATGGAGCAAGTGGTAGTGAAATCTACAGAGTTACTTGGCGATTCGGCTACCGCGACAAAATAGAAGCAGTGGCTAAGAAGATAAATGTAACCGAAGATGACGATTTCGCTCAGAGGCTAAAAAAGGAAATCGACTTTCTTAAAAATCTTAACCATCCTAACATTGTTGAGTATTACGGTTTAGTTGTTACGACAAATTATGCTGTGGTGTTAACCGAATATGCTGCCAAGGGTTCTCTGTATGACTACCTCAAAGACCAATCTAGCCTTCGATCAGAATTCAAAGCACGATGGGCAATACAGGCATCAAGAGGCCTCCAGTACCTTCAAGAAAAGAAGGTCCCGCATCTCGATATAAAGTCGCCCAATCTTTTGATAACAGCTGACAATCAGTTGAAGGTATGTGGTTTTGGCATCGCGAAATATCCCACAAGTATCAAAAAGAAAACAAATGGCGGTAAAGATAGTATCAAATGGCTTGCTCCAGAGGTCTTGCAAGATAAGAAGCCATCGCCAAAAGCACACATCTTTGCAATAGGAATTGTGTTGTGGGAGTTAGACACATGCGAAGAACCGTATAAGGATGAACACGAGGACAAGATTATGCAGAAAGTGGTGGGGGAGGATCTGAGACCAGAGATTGGCCAGAAATGCCCCAGAGGTCTACGAGAGCTGATGAAACAATGCTGGAACAAAGATCCCGACAAGCGTCCAGATGTTGGTCAAATAATAAATTCTTTGACGTCGATATTCGAATCAAGTGGGAGTAAGTGTCCATGTTTCATTGATCATCCTGTATATCCGTAACATCCCTTTACTGTATTTTAATGCACTTTTGAACAAACCACGGAGCGGGCCCCTGTCTTGTTAGGGGAACTTGCTCCTAGATCTAACAAGAATAACGCTACCTCACTTCTTTGCGGTGATCGTCAGGTTTTCCTCTAAGGACGTTAGGAATATACAATATCTACGTAAGAGCTAGGCATTTATAGTTATGACTGTAAACTCTTTGGCTGGTTACTGGTTTATTTAAGTGACTGGAGATTATTGAAAATTATTTCGGAGTTGTTCTTTTTCGAGTGGATTTCGAATACCGTACTTGAAATATACTTGTAGGATGAAATTTCTTTATGTGCAGATTTGGAAAACTCATTTGAGTATTTTTAGCGTATATTTCGAGTACATAAATTTACTAGATTTCAATCACTCTACTTGTTCACTGACAAATGTCTACATAAAAGTTACACTTCCATAACATTGTGCTCAAATGTACTAGAAACGACTTGAGTGTACTAAAATGTAATTCAAATGTACTGGTTACTGTTTTTCAAATATCCATTTTAGAATGTGATAGAAAAAAGCCTATTTAGAGCACAGTGTTTTCAAAATGTACTAGGTTACCTGTCCCAAATCTGCATTAAAAGGTACACTACGAGCTCACGACTTGCTCAAAAAACACCAACAACAATTTCCAAATTTGTGTGCTTTAAATCGACCAATTATTGTAAAAATTAGAGCTGTAAGGTCTTATGGCGGGGTTTCGCTACAACCATCATTCTTTGGCAAAAGCTGTGAACAAGTCTTACGATGCCTGAAATTGTTCATCTATTTATTTTTTACAGGTGTAGTTTGGCCGTATGATGGGAATACAAATCTCCACAACGTAATGCTTGTCGTTGGGTAGTCCGCAACACATTGCAATATTACCCTTGCCTATGTGGATGTATATGAGGTGGACTAATGAGGGATCTCGCCTGGCATACAAACACTGTCTCTGAGAGTCATCAAGCAAATGACATAGCGATGTAGCAGTGAAGTCCATCATTTGAACATAGCATATTAGGGAGCTGTAAAAACAATCCTCATACGTTTTGTACCACATACAATCAGCGCGGCTATTTGGAAAAGAGATACAGGATCAGGGTATGACCAGATAGTCAATATTGTTAGTGGCAAATTCCACCATTGCTGTCATCGGATTATATTTGGGTGAACGTAACCACGCAAGACGCCCAAATGAAGATTTTCCTGAGTGTAATACACTAGTGGTGTGGTAAGCTGCCCCGAATTCCAACAAAACCGACGTACGTACAAACCAGGTTTTGTCCCGATACGCCGGTCTTAGTATTACATCAGATTTTTTGCTGGTAATGGGTGAATGTGCAAGGGAGTTTGTAGTGAAAAACAGTTGCAAACGTAAGCAAGGATTTTGTGTAGCAAAAGAAGCACCTGATGGGTGGGAATTTAGGAGTTTGCGATCTGGTTGAACATATGCAAGGGAAATATATGCGCATGTAGACGGGATATGAGCGCCGTGTGTACAAATTCATTTGGGATGGAATCGGCCACACACCGGTATGTCAAGTTCTTCGACAGAGTTTTACAAAGGCAAGAGGAATGGTGAAAGTGATTTAGGATGGGTGGTGGTACAATTGCCTATCGATGTCAGCAAATGGGTTGCTCGCAGTGGGTGAACATCATCCAGAAGGTGAAAGTGTTTAGCAAGTTTCGACATTTCCCCCTAGATGAAATTTGCATTTGTTTTTGTCGTATAATTATGAGGATTGGAGAAGAATCTTTTCATGGTCATTGGACAATGGTTGGTTGGGGGGCGTGGTTAATCTTATGAACCGGGGTGCGCTTTAAATTTCGTGATTTCCCTCTCAGAGTAAAACTAAAGAAATCACTACAGGGTACCCAATAAACTTACTCCCAATGAAAGTGATATTTTTTCCACTTTCTGTACTTTGATATCTGTGGATTTAGTTTTATCATCAGTTATTGGAATAATCGCACTTACCTTACCTAATTTTTTGTTCATTTTCGTTGAGTGGTTCTCAAGGTATTTTCCCTGACAAAAGTCAGCAAACAGCTTTGCCACGAGCATCAGCATTTTTTCTTAGGCATGGTTGAACCAATTGCAACAATCAAAAGTAATTTTATCTTAACGGAACGGTCTTAACCTTAGTTTCTAGCTTCCACATGTCCTCCCTGATTTTGTTGCCTTGGTAGCCCCGGAGTGCATGTTTGAACAGCTCTTGGATGTACACCGGGCGTTCTCCCCTATGGCGGTAAATGCATCGTTTATCCGTCGTCTTAGTTCTGGTAATGTGTTTGGGGGACCCCCTCGTTGTAACTCTAGATTTTACATCACTCCATAGCCCAAAATCTAGCGGAGTTAAGCCGGTGACCGAGTGTGGTGTGGGTCCAGTGCACCGGGGGGGGGGGCTTGGCCCGTAATCCATGATGCGGATTTGGAAAGAGTTCCTGAATGCGGTTTCTAACCATTACAGCTGTGTGCGGGGGGGGATGGTGCACCATCTTGAAGAAAACCAGGCACGGGGAATGGCTCCATGTCTTTGCTGCTGAAATGCGCCGCAAATGGTTCCAAATGTTGATAATGATATTGAGATAACCAGCACATTTCAAATTCCCATCAATAGAAATGGGCCCAATTAGGTTATTGTTACCTTTAACAGCTGCTAAAACTGCCACTTTCCTGCGATCATTAGGACTGTCGTAGACAAATAATGGGAGGGTTCCATTTTGGCGCATCTCTCTACATTTGAGAGTCATGAGCCACATCATTGAAAATGGACTTCCTCAACAACGACAAAGTTCTCGTAAGAATCGCCGTGGTCTGTTGATTGCCAATTGCAAAACGCCAGCCTACGTTGAGGATTAAATGTATTAATGATGGCGTCTCACCCAATTTTGTAGGGATGCCAATTGATGTCATTACTGAACGATGAGAGAGGAATTTGCGACATGGTTTCTCCTTCTTGCTTGCGCGTGGGTGTTGCGAAGCTCCGTCTTACAGCTTGAATCTTCGCAAGGGTTCTGACGCTCCTAGGCCGTCCGCTTCGTCTAATTGTTGACACCCCACCCCTTCCCCCCCCACCTTTTTCCCAGTGCCCTCTCTGACTTCGACAGGTTTCTCATGTTACAGATAGCAGGCTGGTTGGTACTTAACGGCCAGAGACATGTTTGGCCATTGCCGTTGCACCGCTACATACCTACCAGTTTGGTAGTAAATTCTTACCGCGAAGGCCGTTGTGGCGTAAAGTGAGGTGCCATTATTAGAGAATGTTTAAAGTTCGTTCAAGGAAAGAGATCTTGCACAACTGCCACCGCTACAGTTGATTCAGATTTGAAAAAAGCCCGGTTGCCAAAAAATTGATGTGTACTTATCACTCCATCATGAAATAAGTATGCGACAGGCCGGTTTTGCGCCTCAATTGGTCGTTGGGACCATATCTTGAAAACGACTCAACCAAAATGAATAATTCAGGCAAGCTGCTCAATTACCCATTCTTATGATTAAAATATGAAATCCACAGATATCAAAATTACAGAAGTGGAAAAATATCACTTTCATTTTGGTTTAAAGTAAGTTATATGAGTTACAGCTACACTAAATAACTCTCAAAACATTCTGACTAATCGTATTTTGCTTCAATGGTATTCAATGTGACAGGTAAGTTGATGTTCTGGACGTTTGAGCACCCGTGTTTTTGGAACACAACGTTTTTGCACTCTTTATGCCAAAAATAAGTAAACTGAAAGGCCAAAATTTCTGAGTTCGTTCATGAAACAGGTGAATCGGGCTCTATTCTCTTTCTGCCTCCTCCTCTTCCAACATGAAAGAAAGAGATAGAAGGAAGAACATCGACCCACTTGGCTTTGAACGATCTATCTGCGCCCCATAATTGCAATTGTTATTCTTATTCTCTCTTCCGGATAATCCTAATCCGATTTTTCTCGCTCGAGAAAATGCGCAGTTCGTGGTTGTTTTTTCATTGCGTAAAGATTCCGGGTCATCGGGAATCAGCGAATCAGCACGCGATGAATGCTGCCGAAGTAAATACTCAAACATGGAAAACAAGTCAACACGCCCGGGGGTGTCTTGGATTTGGTGGATTACCCATGCTTGTTCCGAAAAAGAGGGACAGCTGCAAATGCGGGACTACCGCTAAGGGGTATCAAATTCCCAATAATCAAGTTCTAGTCCCCCCAGGGGTATCAAAATCAGTGTGATTGTGACTGGTTCAAGGATACAAACGTTAACTAAAAATATTCCGCAAATAACCTCGTGTGTCTTTGTTCTGGCAGTTCCAAACCATGGAAGAAAAGAGATGGAAGGAAACCAAAACGACTTCCACCATCCGGATTTTAATCTGTTTTTTATTTCACCCGCACAAAATGGAAGACAATCGACCGCGAACCCTTTGATCATATTCTGCCGCAATCGATGATCTGCGAGGGCATCATTACTGGAGATTTTGTGTGAAAACTCTATGTACGAACACATAAAAGTGTACAGTATATAGCATATTAGAATTTTCCGGCTGTCTCCGGTGGGTATTTGTTGCTGTTTCGTTAAATACGCAGTGTTTGTACATTCTGAACGCAGTTTATTGCGTTCAGCTTTATTGTGCCCAAGACTGGCCTCAGTGTGGAAATGAAGTATGAAAGTTTTAGCTAAATTTGAACGTGTTTACCGGGTTCCGTGTATTAGCCCATGTATGTTTGAATATTGTCTTCCCACATGCTCGCGTGCTGTTCCCGAAGACGGAAACTTTATCGCCAATAAAAAACAACATGGAAACTGCGAATTTTCTCGAGCGAGAAATCCGATTAGGAGGATCCTCGGAAGGGCCACTTGTGAGGATTTGAATAACCATTTGCATTTATAGGGCGGCAGATGGATTGATCAATGCAAGTGGGTCGTTGTTGTTCCTTCTCATTCCTTTTCCATGTTCCAACTAATCGCGCCATCGGTCCTTGGTTGTAATATGCAAGGTATACACGACAGATATAGACAGTGGCACATTATTTTGCACTGCAGAAAGTTCTTTTGGCCTCCTATTTTGGGTACAATGTACCGTTTCATTATTGGACTGGCTATTTACAAACTGTTGTGGGGGGCGAATAAGGTAAAGAATCTTTGGTATTCGCCTAACGGCTTATGGATAAGGGTTGACTCCCATTTTTTTACGGTTACGGTATCGGTCTCTTTACTGATTAAGGTTAACACGTTTTTGTTAGGGTTTGCTAAGGTTAGTTATAGGGATTATATAGTTTAGGTTTATTTGAGGTTAAGTCAGCAATCAGCGATTTCTTGAAATGGTAACAAATCGCGCCCCCTATTTTTCAATCAAGTCTAGGTTTTTTGCACTGTTGTATTGGAAAATGGCTTAGTAACGACCCCTGTAGTGGCTAAGCTTAACCCCGTATTTGTCAAGTAATTGCAATTTGTGTCTGCAATGTTACTAAAAATGTGTCGGATCCGACAGCTGTCAATGACATCTCAAGACGCGCTTTATACGCTTAAGAGTCTGTTTTTTTACAAAGAAGAGTAATATATAGATTTTGATATGACGACAACACGTGCAATTTAGAGACGAACTGGGCATTTTGAATTTAGAACAAAAGGACTGATTGTGCGTTAAGACCGTTACAACTTATGATGCAGTAATGATTTGGGTTATCGTAAAAGACGAGTCAGCGATTTCGAAAATATACTTTTTTGTGGGGTATACTAATGAAAATAGTTAAAGGAAATAAAGATAGTAACCTAAATTGCTCAATTCCAAGGCTTGAGATGAATCGGTTTTTTTGTGATGTAGTAGTAAACCTTTATATGTAGCATAACAGTACCATAGAACACTGTGTATAAAAAAATACGGATCCGGAATTATATTACAAAGTTGTGATTTTCTTCTTGACAAATCGACTTGAGGATTAGCTATTCAAACAATTAGTATAAGGGCGAAGGCATTTATGACTATGCAAAAAACATCGATGTTGTTATAAACAAAAATCACTTAGATCTCTGAGTCAGCCTTAAGTAAGATATAATTGCGGGTAAGGAGGCGACTGGTGAGGTGAATGTAAATTATCATTAAACTTATTATTTTAAAGTTATTCTCCGCTGTCGAATGAACACTTATTCGTGTCGTCCTACCTCCGTATTGACAAAGAAGTTGAAAATGGGAGTATATTTCGAGTTCAGACTTGTAGAGGCATATTTCTTTGCAACATTCACCGATTAAGTACATTTCAACGGGGCTAGGAATAGATTTTGCTGTCTGGGAGCATGAAGTTTATGGCAGGAATCTTTTCTCAAAGAAATTAACGGTTTGGAGCGGCTTTTGCCGCGAAGCCCTAGCGGGTGGGTCCAGGGGCCCGCCTTAGGGCCCCTTGTGGGTTCCATGGGCGAAGCCCGTCGGGGTCCAGGGGGCAGAGCCCCCGGAAGCACTTGGGTTTTAGCTTATATTTGATGGGCAAAAAATCAAGCATCCTCACACCCCGCATTTCGTTTTCAATATTGTAGCATGTGAAAGGTTTACAAAAACATTTTAGCATGTATATGTACGTAATCTGAGTACAAAATCATTAAACATGAACGAAACAACATAAATATACTTTTGGGGCAACTTCTGGCAAACTAACAACACACTTTATTAGAAAATACAAGCACTACAACTTTTCTAAGTTTTAAGTTAACAGGTTACGTAAAAAATACAACTTTGGTATCAATTTTACTGAATACTGAGACTGAAAGACTGAAATGAGTCTCAATCAAATGACTGAGCTGAGTATATATACACAACTGACACAAAACCTTACCCTTTTCAAACTTAAATATCATACAGACTGTGACACAATTTCCTGATTAGCATGAGTTGTGTCCTGTAATTTTATTTTTTTTTTTTTTTTAAGGGGCCCCATCTTTCCTACTTTTTTTCTTCTTTTTCCCTGCCGCCCGGACACCCCCTTTTCACCCCCACCACCCCCGCTCTCAGTACATGTATGTGAGCACGATTCTACATGTAGCACCTCTTTAGTCCCTGCTCCATTAAAGACACTATCAGTGATTTGAAAATATTCGAAATTTGCAGGATAGTTCAAAGTGAAGGATAAGTCTGTAGAATTCTTATAAGTTACCTTTTCCAGCTGTAGAATTGACAGAAAGGAATAAAACGGAGTGTCCAATATACGATTTCTCCATTCAATTACGTGTTGTAGTAAGTGGCCGTTCGGACAGTAATGCTCAATCTCCGTTCTGTCCTTATTATGGTTACGTCTGGTCTTAGCATTGCAGGGTATGTTAGGATACCTGTAGCTTGTTACAACATCAAATCTGATTTTTGATGATTTTTCGATTTGCTGATTTAGCAATCACTGATAGTGTCTTTAAGGGGGATGTTGGGTTGGGTTACTTGGGTGGTTCTTCCAATTGCAAGGGCATGATACCTAAAAAAAGAAGGGAAAAACTGTTGTTCTTTGTCCTGAATTCACATGATTTCATTTTTTAATTGGTGTCAAAAAGTTACCTGTGTGAAATTATTTTATTGAGAAAATGGGTAGAAATATCACTGATTTATTCATGAGTACCTCCACCCCCTTCAACAAAATGTATTTAACAACTAGTTAACAGAATGCTGTGCTGGTTTCACACACAAGAATACACAGCACACTGCATTGTACATTTTGCAGATCGCATTTACCTTAGATCGCCTCATAAAACCGGGGTCCTTAGGCTGCTGATCGAAAATCGCCATTTTTTTAGCACAATATAAAAACTGGAAGCCTAATTATATTTATTTTTGGCAAATATTGTAATAAAACCGTACCTTAGCTACTCTCATCTTTCTGCACGATGCTGGGAATCCGCTATTTTTGCTGTGGTGTGTAGACTTTACGGAGTCTCGTCTATGAAGCTTATAAGATAGAGTCTACTGTCAGGCGGAACAGAGACTAGGTTTGACCAAGGTTTAAACACAATCAGCACGTTGGTTTTGCAGTCTAGTAATAGCTCTACCAAAAATGTCACCATTTTCTTTGTTTATAACATTTCTAGCAAATAAAATACAAATTGTAATCATAAAATTAAATATTTAAGGTTTTGGAAATATATTAACTTGACTTTACCTTTTTTTAACGTAAAATTGATAAGATCCACCGTGTATTATTTAATGACATGAACATTCAACTGTTTCCGCTGAAATAGGGGGGGGGGGGGGGGTGCTCCACACGGGAGCAGAGGAGGCCAGACCCAACAATAATAAACTAACTGGTATTGATATTGTTACCCTACGTAAACATGGTGGTAACATTTAAACACATATTATTTTTGATGGGATTTTGTAGAATCAGAAAATATTTTTTTCCAACATTTTTCAAATTTTTTTCTTCACTTTTTTTTTGGTTTTTTTTTTACTGCGTCTATTTTTTTTGCGGCCGTGATTTTTTCTGGGAGCGGCGCTCCGTGCTCCCGAGGATTTCGAAGCCCTGCATTTCAAGTACATTTCTAGTACGCTGAGATAATGCTCAAGAAGTATATATACTAGATTTCAATCACTCGATTTCCTTAGAATGTGAAGAAAAAAATACATTTCGATAACATTGTACTGAACTTTGTAGTAAAACATATCGAAATATACTGAAAAATTCTGCTAGTAAGGTACTCTGGGATTGTACAGAAAAGGTTCATTTCGAGAACAAAATTGTACTAGTTCCTGTTCTAAATGTGCATGGACTGTGTGTAGAAAAAGTTTAATTTTGAGCACACTCTACTCGAAATTTACTACTTTGCTGTTCACAAATGGACATCTAACGAGTGTCAAGAGAAACATAAAGGTAATTTCCATACACTTGAAATATACTCTCAGAATTTTGACTCTGCGGACTTTCTATAGAAAAAAACACATTTCGAGCATGTGTTCTATCATTCTTTTATTAATCAATAAAAACCACATCAAACTTACAAGAGAATATACAAACACCTCCAGGACACGCCCTGCAGGCGAACTAGCCAGGCCTGCATGCAGAAAGGGAAAAGACGTAAGACAAGACAAACCGCAAAGCCAGCATTTAACAATAAAATACAACAGAATATCAAAGTTATTTGATTAAAAAACCAATATAGAAGGCCAGGCTAGAGGCCTTAGCACATAGTGTATGTGGAGAAAGTGGGTAAGAGCTACATTTTTTTTAAAAAAGGGCAGCCTCCCACTGATGTTTATTGCGCGCATTCCAAATGGTATAGCTGCTGATGAGAGCGATTTGTACTCAATGTACTCATAACGCTACTCTAATGTACTCGGACCTAAACAGTGGACTCAAAATGTACTCGAAAAGTATTTCTCTTTCCAAATTTGGACTTAAGAAGGTTTAGAGAACAGGTATTATGAGCCTGGACTCAAACGGACTCGATCATAAACTTGTCCTCGTATGTGCTTGAATTTACAACCTTATACTAGAAAAGTACTATTTATGGTTCCGAATTACACCTCACGATATTTAGAGATAGAAATACCCTTGCGTGTACATTAAATTTGAAAATTGCCCCCAAAAAAAAGATTTTGAGTAAAACAGGAATGATGAAAATGTTTTAAAGTACATTTCGAGTACATATTTTTTGCTGCCTAAAGGTATATTGAAATATTTCAAATAGACGATGTGTCATAGACTTACAGACAAAATACCACAATCCTATGGAATACATGTAGAAGAAACGTCATAAATAAATTATACCTTTGCACATGTTCCATAACATGTTGTTTATTCTGTTTACAGAAGAATCACATAATACAAAATATAAAAGGGAACTTTGCAATTTGTCTAGAAAAAACTACCATTTTACTGAACCTGAGATGAATATTCATAACAGAGATTCCGAAGCAAGAATCAATGGATTGTTTGCAGGTGCCAGTATGGTACGATATTGTTATGGTAATTCAACGATTCCATCGACTGGCCGAGAAGCCCGTAATCGTTAATCAATACATTTCAATGTATAACCCAAGTTTGAGTTTGGAGGGCTATTTTTAAATAATAGAGCAGAGTGAAGTAGTGTCCACTGAAACGGGGCCTTCGACCTTTTGCCACACTCAACCGAATCATTGTGACATGAATCCAATTCATAAATTTGATTGTATGTTAATGATTCCCACTTCACAGGGCACCATTCTATCACTGATCAATGACATTGCTAGGGATGAAGTGATACCCACACCTGGGGCAAGAACATTGGCGAGTAGGCCTGTTTTTACAAATGTTGGAGTTTAATCCTTGTTAAAAAATGGTCGTTTCGGATATATTTTTCAGTACGTATGTCACCCAAATTAAACCACTTATAAGAAAATAAGAATGATCTTGTTTTTGTCAGCTTCTTCTACTAAGAGTAGAGTCTAACCCGTTTTGGTCCATGGCGCTTCTCTTGAATTGCACAGCAATCACACTGGTGATTTTTGCCATAAGTTAGCATCATACCCTACAAAATACCATTCCTTTATAAATTAAAATTACAACCAATTTTCGGATTTTTCTGAATGTTCTTATTCATAATAAAATTCACAGATGGTTATTGATGATAATATATTCTACAATTAGAAGCTTCTACGAAGAAAAATCCCTTGAGCACTTTCTTCGCAACGACGTGAGTTTTCTCATGTCTATGCGTTAAGCCAGAGTACGCGTGACAGGTCATAGGCCTATTTAATGCACTGTGTGCACAGTGAATAGGGAAAATGAACAGTAACTGCAGATGGACCCTTAGTTTTCCTAAACGTGGCACGTAAACATTCGCGTAAGACGTCATGTGACCGGTTTGGGACCAATCATAGACGATAGATCATGCTTTACTTTTTTAAAACTGAACGTTTTACGTTCCACGTTTTTTGTACGGAAACTGGTCTCTAATGATGCCACAACGTGCGTGTTATTTTGGTCAAATCCTTGAAATGATTTAGTAACTCAATGACTTTTGATTCAAGCCATGGAATATTTAAAATGACCCCAATTTTGTACACTCATTTGTCCGATTAGCGGTAGAATTGCCCAAATTTCATGTATTAATGACATTCTGATATCTTCAAAATATACTGAGTTAATTTAAAATGTGTATTTTCTCTTTCAATATCACAAAATGGAAACAAATGTGTACCACAGTTTATTTTCTCAAATTCATATTTTTTAACAGCAAGGACATTTTATTTTAATGTTGACTTAAGTCTTATGAAAAAGAAGTTATTGAATTGATGACATGGCCCAACACATAAAAATGTTTACTGTGACCGGTGGTAGAGTAATTATGGTCCTGCTTACTCAATGTCCGGGAACAATGGTGAACATAGGGCAATCGATTAGTGTCTGCACGCAACATTTTTAGTTTCACGCTTTACCGGTATCGTCTATGGAGCCCCGACTGTGGCTCCGCCGGACTATATCTGCTTTTCACACCGGGTCCTAATAACATTAATTTACGTTCCGGTCATGATTGAGGGCACAGAAATTGGTGTAAAATTCCTGATTTGCAGGATACCTCGCTCATAGAAAACTAAGGGTGCTCACAGCGCCACCGTGCGGGCCAATCATTGCAAGCCGAACAGACCTGGTTCGATACGCTCGAGCTGATAAAACAATTGACTACAGCTTTGCTTCCGATGTCTGTATGTATATTCGTCTCACAGCTTTAACTATTTTCGTTTATTAACGTCTCAAAGGTCAAATTTAAACTTTTCATAACGGCGGTTCGAAGTATGTTAGCAGGCAAAAGAAACGAAGAAATAACTGATGAGAGTAGTACTCATAAAAAGCTGCGAAAATACCAAAAACAATAAAAAGGATGCGAATACGTTTAGAGGCCGGTCGCAGTGTAGATCTTCTGACACGTTTTGTTTTCAATACTGTGTGAAAGCAACTATAGTCCGGCAGCCATAGTCCGGGCCTCCTAGACGATAACGAAATAAAGCGGGAAACTAATGGTGCGTGAAAGAGTCACCTGAAGGAGTGCCCTTGCTTTTGCCGTGTAGCCGGACTATGATTACGACGAACATGGTTACTTCTACAGGTGTGGCCATTTGGGTGACCCACTGGGTCATGGTGTCAGGTGTCACAAAATGGCCACAGCCCCCTTCTCACAAACGAATAAAGCGAAATCTCGTTCAAGCAGCGCAATTATTCTACCATTGAAAAACGTGGTTCCGAGGGCTATTCGTGAAAACGGTATTGTCGTCTTCGGATTAGAGGGATATTCAGCCATATTGGCATGTTTTATTTCTTTACATGCGTGCTTAACCTCTCTTGAAAGGAATAAAGCCTAAAACGGTTTCGTGGTGTGCAAAGTGAGTTTGTAATGCCTGCTAAAATTTACGCAAAAAATTGAAAAGCGAAAGGTGACCAAAAATGGGGTCATTGGGTATACTGGATTCTGACTACTGTGGCATTTTGCTGCCAAAGGGGTGGTATTGGGTATTAAATGAAAAAAAAAGTGTCCATTGGTGATGAGATGGTCAAAAAGGGGGGAGTCATTCGACTTAAAAATGAACATGTATCACAATGGAGCCTGGTCATTTGACATCTCATTAAGTTTATCGCTAAAGGTTCTGATTTTCTAGTAGTATGTAAATTTAACTGATTCAAATATTTGAAATTTGCCAGAAAATAGTATAATTGAAGGACTGTAGGAATTCTCATAACTGATTTTGTCAACTGAAAAACTAGAAAATACTGCAAGTAAACTTGCTCATCCACCTGGCCAGATGGCAGTCTGGAACAGACCTCAGCGACCTTTGACCTGGTCTATGTCCTTTGACATCATCCAACATATGGAAGTTTGGTTTAAATCGAACTTAACTTTGGAAGAAGACCTGAAAAACGAAAAACATAACCAAACTGGAACACACTACATACACCATACAATTGACCTAAGATGACCTTAACTTGGTCTATGTCCTTGAAATCATCATCATATGGACGGAACCCCAATGCACCGGAACTCCAGTTATCTATATGGATGGATTGATGGTGATACCAGAATATATTGGATTCGTACTATATGAAAACATCGGATGAGCAATATCGGATGAGCAAACGGCGAATCCGATATGGCGAATCCGATATTTTCATATAGTGAATCCCAATAATATTACAGTCTCACTCGAAAGAAGCCATCCATATTATCATTATTATGTTCTAAGAATCTGAATCAACGGTTTACCAACTCATGAAATGTCTTGAGATTCATCTAGCACTCCAGACTGAAATTGGACCCTTCAGCCAAATGAATGTGACCTTCTCCCCCCCCCCCACCCCCCCCCCCCCCCCCCCCTGGATTTTCTAACAAAACAACAACCGATAATATTATAGTAACTTTTTTAGCTTGGGAAATATATGTGGAAGGAAAAAATATGGAATATGCTGCCTAGTAAATAAATTATCAATATTTTGGGACCAGTTTGGTCCAGAGTTTACACCCATTTGGATTTGTGTTAATTTAGGCTAGCCTAGGGGCTAAAGCTAGGTTCCTGCCCAACTCGAAGTATTTGTCAATTTATCACGGTGTTCTCTGTAAACTGGTTGGTTGTTTATTTTCAGGGGTATTTACTATTACTCACTCAGGTCTTCAGTATAGATTTCCCAGTAAATCAAATTAAACTCAGGGCACAGTTAATCGGGGTAAGCCTCATTAGGCCGGCTAAGCTTAGGCTAGGCTAGGCATGCATACTTTGTTCTCGATAATGATGCAGATCAGGGCCCAGATCATTAAGATCATTGTTATAGTCAAGCAGCGATGATTTGATGTGGATATTTTTGAAGAAAGACAGCCAGATTCTGCCATGCTATTTGTGATCGCCAACGGTCATTTGCGTGTACATACCAAAATCGAAAATTGACGATCTTTTGAATAAGTTCTGTCCTGTTTCAGGAGAGTAAATAAATAGAAACTGGGTGGGCCATGGCCCACCAGTTAATTATGGCCCACCCAGTAAATTCAGTCTGCCAATGACCAAACAGGGCCACACAGTTAATTATTTGACCCACCAGTAAATTATCTGGCCCAAATATAGTGATGAAGTTGCAGTATTTCAGTTAATAGTGAATGCTAATAAATAGTCAAGAGCAATTTAAACAATATCCTGAACCGGCAGGTATGACTCTACAACTAACATTTTGGTATTAAGGTATAGTTGGAGTGATTAACAACTAAAGGCCTAGACATATTTAAATGAAGATCACCATCTTTAAGGACCCAAGACAGGAAAGGTATGTTATATGTAATGGATGAAGATGGCTGTAATTCCTACCGTGTGTGTATAATACAAAAAATAATGACACCCGTAACTGGGGCAAGTAGGCGTGGTGATGGAACAATAAATTACAAATTGCATATACAGTCCCAAATAAAAGTATTTGTTTGCAGTAAGTAGCTCAAAACCAAAATGCATCAATTTGTATGTTTTATTTTTAGATTCTACCAAACGTTAAAGATCATACCAAATGGAAGATAAAGTATGTACTAGATGATAGAGAAAATATATTCCAGAATTAAAATATATGGTTACGTTTCAAATATAACCTGCAAGTAAAAAAAATAGTGAAAAATCCAGGCCCTTTCATAGCAGGAGCCGGCTCTGAGTAAAAATCGCGAATTTGGCGCATTGGTGCGTGATCGTCATAGGAGGTACACGGATGACAGCCAAACAGCTGATTGCAAACGCTGCCAAGCGCTGTGAATGCGCTGTTCGCCTGTAAATTTTCCCATTTTCTCCACTCCCCCTATTTTCATTAAATATGGCCAGCACATTTATTTGAGAAAGCTTCAGTTTTTATGAGGTTGAAATGGCCTGCGAAAGCTAGCTGTGAATCTGTGGGATTCAACTGTGAGAGCGATGTAAGGAGAAGTTACTGGGGAAGTGGCAGGCGGTGATATTAGCTTCCCTGGCCGGCGATAACAAGTCCCTCCGGCGCAACAACATCTTCTTATTGTACGGGGTTGAGCCCCGTACATGTTTTAGCTCAATGCCTCGGGAAGCTCAAAATATGGGGGTTGACGATGCTCAAGCACCGCAGCTATAAACTACGAGGAACGCTTAGCGGAAATACTAATTGGTAAATTTAAATTATTTTACTATATATTAATTAATATAGAACCGAATGTTTAATTTAAGGAGCTCTTAGATTGGGATACTTAGTTTTATTCACACGTGCACAAAGCAAAACAAATCTCCCTCGTCCCCGGCTGGAAAGTAGAATCGACTCCATGCACCCGACTCCATGTCACGACGGTAATGGTTATCATCTGAACCTAACACTAGATCAGTTCATTAATTCCTATTTTTTGGGACTTAAGAATCATGTTTTCTACTGATTCTAGATCATCTATTGAGTGTTGTATTATTTTGCCAATGCACAGATTCGTTCTGATTTGATGCATAACACCCTTCATAATGGGCCGTGTGAATACGCAGTCACTCGGCCCAATATGGCGGCTTGCTTCAATAGGGATAGGGGATCGGGAATCCTGACTTCAAAAAGCTTTCAGTTAGTTGGCGAAATGATACAAATATCTTCCATATGGTTCTTATGTCCTGGTTTTCTGTGTAGTATAGTACGATTCATCAATGTTCAACTCAATAAAAACGATTGATCTCAATATTGCCACCGTAAACTAAACGTTATAGCAATAAAAACAATATTGGTGTCTTAACAGTGTGATAATCGACGCATCATTGTTATTTTTTGCCTTGTACTGAAAACCTTTGAACTTTTATCAAAATTTAGACACCTACTGGATTTGAACAAAAATATACAGGAATTGGTTTGACAAAATACTATTCTGCTTTGCTTAAACTGATCATAATTTCTATGTAGAAAGGCAATCGCTCTATATCATTTCATATTGATTCGCTCGGCGGGGATTTCCTTCGGCTGGTGTCCCTCATTTTCCGTGCTGCCAACATATGGACCAAAAGAAAACGATTCTTCTGCTAATTAGGGATGCGTTGGGCGCATTACAGTTTTGGCCCCATAACTGCTCCATGTTTGACCGAAAAGCTTTAAATTTTGTATAGACCTTCAGGAGATCATTAGCTTTTAATTTGGTAATTTAATATTTTTAATTCTTTTTGTATTTGGTTTTTGTTTGTTTTAGGTTGTTTTTTTGTTTTTGTAATATTTGGAATTAATTTAAAAAGCCAAAACAATATTTATTCGGGATCACCTTATTAAAAGTATAAATCACTGACATTTTTTTGTGTCCCAAACATCCTAATTTCTGATTCATAAAAAAATGCAGTTAATGGTCCAAATTCCAAAATTCAACTATTTGAAACAAAATTTGTTTTTTGTTCTTTTTTGTTTTTTTTGCCTAATCATCACTCTAAGTATAACATTAAATATTATTTCTTTTTCACTATACCACAAGCTGTCCTCCAAATACAGGACTAAGCTACTGAGTGCAGTAATGTCATTCTTCAAATGAATTATTTGTTTAAAACATGTGGATTTGATCTTATTGACTCCAGGGGTAGGGGCCTCATATTGCCATGTGATTGACGTAAGTGGACTGACACTGAATCAAGGTTCACTAAGCCTGGGAAGGGGCAGACATAGGTTAATTTGCCAGTTAAAGTTAGATTCATGGATGAATAATAAACAAAAAGTGTAGAAAAAGAGACAAATATGGATGTAATAATAATTAATATTATTGCCTTGCCAGAGTCAATAAAAGAGGTCTTGTATCAAATTGTTTTTAATTATTACACAATCGCCACTACTAAAATGTTCAAATGAGCGTGTTTAGTGAACATCAGGAGCGTATTCGTGCGATGAGTGATTTTGTTTCTTTGTTGTATTTTTGGATTGTTGAATGTTGTTAAATATCTTGGGATTAATTGTTATTGTAATATAAAAACAACTAATACTTGTGAATTACGAAAGAATAAAATGTTTTAGTCAAAAAGAAATACATAATCAAATAAAATTTCAATGAATTTAGGTTTCTGAACAAACAATCAGTTTAATACCAAATGAGTTGAAAGCCGTATTTACTTAACTTAGTTCATTTACCATACAAATTATCTGAAATAAAGTACAACTAACTGTATTATATCAATTATGAAAGAGCACCATTTCCAAAAGGGCCTTAAAGCTGACTCAGATTCCTGATGAGGCGCCACTCAATTTCAAACAAATCGTGTGCTTTATATACTACATAAATGCTTGTCCGTATACTAATCAGTGTGTGATATAACTAAGCTCAAATCGAAGTCCTTCATAATCATATAGAAAATCACAAATCTTGTTATACAATTCTGGATCCGGAAATTTTGTTAATGTTATACACGGTATCCTATGGCAGCCACGATCTGTGCAGTAAATGTTTATTGCATGAAAATGAAAAATCGGAATTTATCCATAACTTCGGAAGTAAGCATTTCTATGTGATCATCTTTAGTTCTAGCGATTTTATTTTTTAATTTACGACCCAAAAAAAAATAATTATATTCAAAAATCTCTGAGTCGCCTTTAATCCACTTTGGATGTAAATTTTATTTAAAAACGGAACAAATTGAACTGGCCACTATACAATTTCATAATTATTTCCTATTTTGATTTGTAGGGAAAAGTGATACCAGTTAAAATACATCATTAAATAAAAGAATTAAATTCTTCAACTTTCTTATTCTTAAGTCCTGAAAATGCCATGTGTTGTTAAGCTTTATGACTTCATCGTTTTCATGAGGTCGCACCATCTGCACAAAAAATTTGATGAGTCCCAATGAAGTCCTGTCTCATGTGATTTCATAGTGTAGTGATACTCTTAGTTATGCACTCATACCACCATATCACAAACCTTTAAGGGGACAGTATCAATCCATAAAATAAAACAATATAATTGCATCCATTTTGATACATGTTAGGCATTAGTACCTGGGTCAAAAATATTCGAAAATAAAAGGTCAAGGTCAAAGGCCGACCTCATTCGCATAATAATGGGCGGCCATCTTGGATTGGGGGTACATGTAAATCCCAGGTTTTTTCTCCGTAACCAAATGTAGTTAGGGGTTGAAATTGTGATAGGGTGTCTACTATAGATACTGCCCCAGTTGCGCTACAGAGCCCTTTTTTGAGATTTTATAATGTAAATCACAATTTTTATGCATCAACTATCAATTTTGTTGAAGTTGTATCATATGTTTGGAGAGTTTTGAATTTTAATATTATTTTTCAATAATAAGGTACAAATGTCAAAAAGGGCTCTGTAGCCACACTAAAGAAGTATGATTTATAAAACCACTGAAGTTGAGCTTTCTAGCACTTCCGTTGCGAGAAAAACCCCACACCCCAACCCACCCCACGGGAAAGTTGTGAAAACAGCGCATAGGATTATCGCTTTTATGTCTAGAAAAGACTTAATTTGCATATTATGCAAATTATTTATATATAAATGCAATTTTGAGAGAAGATTAGAAAAATCCAGGAATTTTGCAATAAAATATACCACTTGAGACTTTAGCTTATGTTCCATTAAGAAGTTATGGAATTTTAAAAGGAAAAAGATAAAAATAGCTGGGTGAAAAAAACAATACAAAAAAAACAAAAAGAAATTTGCCGCACTACATTTCTTTGGTTTTTATTGTTGTGAGGCAAGCTATTGAATCAGTCAGACGAACTAGAATTGACGATAACTTTCGAAAACGAATCTTGTCGATTTGAATGCGGATACAAAGTATTTGAAGAGCAAAATGTGCTCTTAATGTTTAAAAATAGTCTTAAAATGGCATTTTCAAGGTGACATCAGGGTGTACTCTCCCCCCTTAATAAACATTTAAAGAGATACGAGGATGATTTTTTTCAGGATAAAAATTCTCTAAATTTGATTGCATTGTAGAACAACTACCGAGCATGTTGCAAGGTTATTGAAAAAACCTAAAAGAAAACCAAAAAAAAATATTTTGACTTGGTTTTCGTCTTATCAGTTTCTGAAAGGGGTGTACAAAAATCAAAAACATGATTTTGAACTTGGTTTTGGGTCTAATAAGCCCCATAGAGAAGCATTTCTACAATCTTTTTATACATAAAGATGGAGTTGTACATTTGGTAAACATTCAAAATATGTAAGAAAGGTTTGAAATATGGAGTGCACTTTTCCGGAAATTCGTCGTGTCTCTTGTTGTTGTATATAGGTATACGTGCAGTAAATAATGGTACAGCTGATGGTCTAATAATAACCCATTATTGACACTATACGCTTTTGATTGTATTTTCAATAGCAAATTTGTTGAGGAATTCTTGAAAATAAAGTTGGCCCCACCCAGTAAATTATTTGTCCATACTTTTTGGGTCAATTAATTAAAGTTGGACCACCCAGTAAATTGTTCTTATTTACCTCACCTCAATGTTCAATTTTTGCTATCTTACCTACTTACCTCAATTTTTGTACATCATGAGTGGAATATCATATCCTCTATTTCTTGAAATTAATCTAAATTAGTGTTTACTTCCTAGACTTCCTATTTTTGATGAAAAAAAAGTGTTTTTGAGGTTTTTTTTTTTCACATGGTCACCACCCAAAGGTCGCCCATTTTCTGATTAGTGATTAGGCGTTTCTAGAAATTGGTGGTTCTTTCTCTAAAAGTCGTAATTTTTTGTAATTATGTTGATTTTTTTGAAGGGCAAAATGTCTGTGAATTTTTTGTAAATTTGAAGTATTGTTACTAAAATGTAACAGTTGTTTTATTTTAAAGGTTTAGAATAACTTTAGGGATGCAGAAATGTCTAAATTGTAACTGGTATTTTCACATTCAGAAAACGTGTTGTTTTCCGTTCGATCAGCTGCTTTGGCCACAGTTGCTTTTGGCTTGAACCTACACAATGATCAGTCAATCAGAAGTATGTAAATGGAAGAGTCTCAGATGCATGCGGACGAGTCCAGGACCTCTGACGTCAGAGGATTCCAACACACACCAAATGTTTTGTGAACTTCTAAAAATGGATGGTTGGGACTTTGGTTAGGAAAACACTTTTGCAAAAACTTATCTTCATATTTACCAAGATATTGTAAAACTTTTATCAAACATGCATGTAATTAAATTAAATAAGTTAATTATCGTGATAAAAATAACATCTTTGCTGTTACTCAGTATCTTTGTATATGTCCAAAGGGAATGTTTAACACATTACATACTAGGAGCAAATTTTTCACTTACCTTGTCGGGATCGAACCGTGTCCTTTTGAGTCAGAGTCCACTGCCGTATCCACTAAGTCACGGCGACTTACCTACCTTGTAATGTTATTTTAAATATATATATATACGCAATACCGTTTTGGTATTTCTCGTTTGCTAAAAGCAAACCTCAATATATTTTGTGTATAACGCAATATGTTATTATTGTTTTTGTTGCTGTTATTTTTTTAGTATTTTAGTGTGGCCTGCGGGTTAGACATGCATAATATACCCTTGCATATGATATTTTATCAAATGCTTTGCATAACTCATAAACAATATTTCCTAACTCTAAATATGTTTGCCTAACATCATTAAAACTTTTTGCCTAATATATCAAAATGTTTGGCCTAACATCATAAAATGTGTCCTAACTTCTAAACATATTTTTTGCCTAACATCATAAAATGTTTTCCTAACATCATAAAAAATGTTTTCCTAACTTTTTCAAACTGAACGTTTTAATAACATTTGCCCAATGTTGGAAAACATTTTGAAAACATTATCATCAAAAGTTTATTATTAAAACATGTTCTTAAGGTGATATCCATACAATGTATGGTTTCACTGTTTTTAAAACATACATATCATATTTGATAACATTTACAAAATGTGTTCAAAAACCTCAAGATAAAAACAACATCTTGGTAACATTTTTTAAACTTTTTTAAAACGTATAAAACATGTCAGCAGAAAAAATCATATCAGCAATATCTCAAACATTTACTGTATAAAGAGTAAAATGTTTCTGATAATAATCTCTATAACAAAAGCTTCCGATATTTTGTAGTAATGTTTGAGAAACGTTGTCTTAATGTTTGATAAAAGTACCAATTAATTGGCATGTGTTTTCGAAATCATTTTAAGCCAAACATTTTTAAAACATCGTCAAAACGTGTGAACAACGTAAAAATGTTTTGATAATGTTTCACAAACATTATCAAACAATGTTTTCGAGAAAATATTAATCCAACCTTGAAAAATGGTATGGGTTTGCTGGGATGACAAATACGTGTAAATTGGCAACCACCCTAGAAGAATGACAAAATGACACCAATACAAGGATTTATTGAATGTTATGTACTGTAGCGATGTATGATGGAAGCATATTAGAACATAAGAATGGTAAATCGGACTTTAAACATTCAGAAGAAGACCTGAAAAAACGAAAACCTAACCAAACGGATCACACATAAACACATCATTCGCGCTCTCGCATTATCCCCCCTATGCTTTTCAAGCCAAGGGCGGGATAATAAAAAACAGCAGTGCTCAAAGAATATGAATCTCAAATTCAATTACGGTTGTGGTTAAGTGTCAGTAACGACAGTAAGTGATAAAATGTATGATTGGAATCCTCAGTAGGTTGCTTTCAGTCTTAGTTACTTGTATGGACAAAGTTAGGATACCTAGGACATACAGAAATGCGAGAAGAGATTTTTGTGTTTCTGATTTAGCAAATCAAAAAAGTGACAATTATACAAAGAATCTTATGGACTGACAAATTAGGGGAAAACATGTAGGAAAGGCTGGAATAATCAGATGCTGACTTTCAGCGTGAAAACCAGATCCCTTTTCTACCTGGCTATATGACATTATTGGCTAAAGTTGTTTTAGGTTCAAGCAAGTCCCAATCTAGGTATTTCAACTTATTTTAGGATTTTGTATTTGATGGAAATGTGCCTGTGTCTCTTTAAGCCGGGTAGGCAGCAAACAGGAAAATTTTTAATGAGAATACCTTTAAAAACAACATAGCAAAAGTCTACTAAAATGTACAACGGAGTGGAACATATATTTTTAAGGGGTAAGGTTTATACAGGGTCAAAAATATTGCAAAGTATAAAAACGCGTCGAAAAGTATGCCAACGTGTCAGTTACATTTCCAAGGATTAAAAAAAGGATAGTTTGCCATATCTGCAGTGTAGTTCAATAGTTATGAGTTCAAAATAGGTTCAAAGGTCACACAATGGGGTAAATTTTCAGATATATCCGTTCATATAAAAATGGTGTCAAATTGTTCGTATAATGGTTACATAACCCGGATATATACTGGTTGCACCATTATAATATTTGTTGCATAAATTGGAACGCAAAATATGAACTGGGGCTACAGGGTCTATGGGAGGTCACTAGGCATAGCTCTGTAAGTCTTATATAGAAAGTTCAACAAAGAAAAGAATCGATTTCATTTACTTATTAGTGGGACCAAATTAAACAGGTTTAAACCAGTCGATCAAAATCGGACCATTCTAGAATTTTACCCCAGGTGACCTTGAAAGGGTATGATCCTATTGTACTAAAACTATAAGGCCGTAGATAGGGCACAACTATACCTTTTAAACCTTAGGAGTAGCCAATAAATTGGTACATATTTAAAATCCATTCGAAAAATTCTAATTTTTTACCCCAGTACAAACTTGCCCCCTTATTTTACAGTTCCACTAGGTGATTGATTTAGGTAGATTTTTAAATATATTATTTTTGGATATTTCAGAGTATATAACACCAACATTTTATGTTGCACAAAATTGTGTGGGGTCATATCATACAATTATGGACTAGGGGAGATATTATGTAATCGCAATGTGATACATCTTAAGACCCCGATATACCAATGTTCTGATAAGTCTGAAATTAAATGTGATTTAGTCTTAGTATTAGAAATAAACTCACTGTATACAAGCGTGACCAAAAATAATTCAAAGTTAAAAAGGATATTTTGCAAAGAAATCGCTTTTAGGAGTACCTTTATTTTTTGGGGGGAAAAATGTGCTATTATTGCTTTAAAAAACAAATAACAGCACTTTTTTCAAAAAATGAGATTTCGGCCACAGTTGCATTGGTAAACTATACCTGTGAATGGTATAAAACTTTGAAAATGTCTATGTATCGCAAAAGAATTGGAAATTGTATAATTAGGATAATATCATATTATAATGATAATAATTCAGTGGTTACTGGAAAGGGCCTTCATAATGATATAGCCAGGAAATAGCGCCATGTTGGGTCACTTTTCTTCTTCTTGGTATGAGGCAGCAGCTAAATGTGTTCAAGTTGGTGGTGCCAGCTCACTGTTGATTGGTTGGGGTTATGAGAAGTCTATATCCACCGGTTTACAAAAGGTAGAGCAGTCAATGAGAATGTGATCCGCAGGCTGTGATGGAGAGCCACATTGGCAGACTGAAGATGGTTGCAGCCCCCACATTGGTGCATATTGCGGTTGAAACGACGACTCCTGTCATACGTCCATAGCTGTTCCGTGGTTAAGAATCAGAAAGTGACAGGTAGTGGTAATTCGTTTAGAGTGGCCACTATGTGGTCACATGTCTTGGCCCTGAATGTAATTTAAAACGTGTGTATCTATTTTTTTTTGTTTCTAATGTCGAAGCTTATAGAAGGAGTCACACTGACAGCTTCACGCCTGCGTTTACCAGTGACCTCGATCTTCACATTCTCAGCTTCACTTTCATTTACTTATGTCTCTTTGGGCTAAAATTGCTTTGTTTGTATTTTACTTTTTCATATGATATTTTTCTATCTTTATGCAATATTTTCTCTAACTTTTATCAGTTTAATTTGGCTTGGCTTACGTATTGTTATTGGTAGACACTGCTGTGGCTGTGAAGTTCAAATAAATTGATTGATTGCTTGATTGATTGATTGATATGTTGGCGTTTCAGTTCCGCGTTTAAATTACAATCGGGGATCCCGATGTCAATTACAAAATCGCTCCTTTTATGAAATGACGCGTTTATTTGAGCATTTCCCATTCGCCGAAGTTATTCGATAATTACCTAAAAACAATGTGCAAAATCTAACAATTATTAAAATTGGGGGCCGCTCTTCATAAAATGTGTTGTTATGCCTTCTAAAACGCTGGTTTCAAGAAAAGAGAGTAGCTTTTTCTGATCATGCTTAACGTTTGAGTAGGTTTTTTCATATTTTTGGAAAATAAAGTTCTAAAAGGTACATAATTTTGGGTCAAAAACTTGCTGGGTGAACATCGTTTCTTTTTTTAGATTGCATTGAAGGTAAAACTGATAGGGGTGTAGTGTGAAAAAAAAAAGTGTAGTCGCGCGTGTGTACACTATCAAACTTGAATTTAGCGTAATAATAATTGTATGCATTGATAAAGAAATGAAATAAAACAACACAGTTTATCATATTTAAGACGATTCCACTCTAAACAATTTGTTTATTACCAATTCCTTAATTAAGGATGATAATAAAGTCGACGACAGCTTACAAATTATTAGTGGGTTGTGTATGTGAAATAGATATTAATGTTCTATCATAGAGAATTCTGACTGACACAATAAATTCATTTCGGCATCGGTGGGATAAAGTAACAATTCGTCCTTTTTTTTCAAACATGATGCAGAATACGGGAATCAAACTTCATGTTCGTATCGTAACTATGACAGCCTGAATCCCTCATTAGCATTCAAGGCAAAACAAAATGATTTGTTTCAGAGGAGCCGGAGGCATTTTGTTTAAAGTTTTTTTTTTTTTCAGGCGAACACAAAACCGTGTTTTATGGACTGGGCGGACGTTTCAAGTAGGGTCGGTCAGTTGGGCGATTTTTTTTCATTTGGAGGTTAAATTGGCCTACAATAGCCCCAAAATCTGATAAAATTCGTAATACAAAGTGAAACATTTTTACAAACATAATTTTTAATTTATCCAACTATATAAATTTTCGCCAAAAACGGCTGATTTTCTATTTTGGCAAAACTAAAACAAAATCTTCAAACGCACAATCTGGGTCATCAGGGCCGTAAAACAGGTTTTTTTTGTCGCCTTAGCGCATTTTTTTTAGGTTTTTAACTCACTTGATTTTTTTTAAAAAATGAAATTTGAACCCTGAATAGCCGCAAAGATGAAAAGGTGGGTCAAAAAATGCAATATTTTTTTTATCTTCCCCAATTTGCATTATTATTTTTAAAAAAAAAAAGCGCATTACGCATTGCTTTTTTCACATTTCTTCTGAGACCATTTTTTTCTATAATAGGCTCTTTATCATATAAAATAAATCCAAATTACTACTCCCCACCCCTTTTGTAGAATGGGTACCGGTGTAACGAAAACTGAGAACATATAACGGATAAACCGTGTCACCTTGTAGACGAGGATAGGGTATAGTGCTGAAATGATGCGTATAATGGAGAACACAATTGTAGGACACTATGGTGCTGTAATCAAGACACCGGCACTAGCTTCTCAGGCTTGCTTTCCTTTTCAATACTTGAACAATGAAGCTAAATATATAACCTGCCGTTTTACGCTCGCGGCAGACAAAAGTTCTCTTTCAAACATCTTCAAAACGTCAAAATCAAAATTTCTCTGAGCATACCCTCCCGTCTGCGACAAGGTAAGCGCCTAAAAAATGTCTGGGTGTTTTTCAACTAATGATCTAATATTTTTCCTCAATGAAGACCTTTGCCAATTTTAACCACCCAGGCTCAAGAACAACCAGTCTAGTGTGCAAAGGCTAATTACCAGCAACATGGTCTGTCCATATCTTGTAGTCCTTGGCATTGAGTATCTTGATTCAACCAACATATCTCCTGGATCTCCTGCCATTCGACCCATTGTTATAAGTAGGCAAAGATTAGTTACATTCAAGTAGTTCTTTCCGTTCCATAGTGGCTTCTGCCTGGTTCGTTGGGTTCTTTTGGATCTCAAGTTGAGCACTATATGTGCTCGTGATTTCATCCACACCATAAAAAAACAAAACACCGAAAAGAAAATTACCAATTATTTGTCGACATTGCCCCATTTGCATTGCAATAATCGCGGTTCTAATCGTGGTCCCAAATTCGTCCTTCCCTCAACGGGACACCGGTGATGTCCGATCTAAGTAACGCCCTTGCTTTTATTTTCAAAGGAGTTTCAACGTTGATTCCTATGATCTTGGTCCGAACTTTCCTTATACATTAAACCGTTTCCGTCCTTGTCTCCACCAGTTTTCCTTTTTATGCCCCTTTGGGACTTGTTCCCCGATCAACATGTGCTTCTTTTCTAGGAGTTTTTGGGTCCACTTTATCTCCGGTCTACAGTATTTTTGTTGCCTGATTTTCCCGCGCATAAGTTGCTTTGGTCACAGTTTTTAGGCTTACGTTTCATCCATTCTTCCGCATTAGCCTTAGGCAACTCTTTTCAGCACGGAAAATACCTTCGATCTTCGACTTGATGCAATCCTCATATTCAAGGCGTGTAAAGGCCACGTTTCCTCAACACCACCTTGTACGTTAATGGTACTTGGTTATTTACCCTTCCGCCATCATCACTTCGCCAGTCATGTATTAAAGAATAACTATCTAACTATGCAACTCGTAGAACACAACGAAGGACCTGATAATAAAGAAGATGTGCGTCAACTTGGAATTATACCGAGAGTTTTATTATTTTGTTATGGAAGCATTGGTACCAGGGTTCGCCAGTTTCTTTCACGGTGGAAAAAACAACGTTTTTTTCCTGCGGTTTTTCCATTAGAAAGAAACAGGTTTCTTGCAGTTTTCTCCTTCTCCACTGAAAGCGGAAGAAACTGAACAATAAATTTTAAATTTTCTATTTTAATGCCATTGACTTTTATTTTGGTTATATATATCTTTGTAAAGATTTGAACATCTTCAATCTTTAAAAAAGCAATTTTAATAGTCTCACTGAAAATAACCCAGGTTCTTCCCATTACGCAATGCCAAAGTTATATCTGTAATTATAACCCATCATGTAAACCAAAAGAAACACATTTTAATGATTTCATGTTTAACGGTGCTTGTTCCGATCGTCTTTGGGACCCCCCCCCCCCCCCTGAATTTACCCGAATGTACAATTTTTGAATCAGCGAAAGGCCGTATTTTCTCATTTTCTTCCTGAAATTTCATCACCGCTTTCAATCCATTCAGGTTTCTTCAAGATACTGACAAAAACTGTTGTTTTAATGGTTAAACATCAATATTAGCAAGTTTCTGAATTGGGGCGTTGCCACATGACATTATGGCGTCTAGCATCAAACCTAATTTGTTTTCCCTCGGTACCTGGTGGCCTTTGTATACAAGTGGTGCAGGCTCTCTACCATAGATAACATGATACCGAAAAATCGGAACAAGCACCTTTAAAATGAACACTTGGCCATAGAGATTGTTAAAAGCTTTTTCACTGTTTGCATCTGCAATTATAACTGTGATAGAGTTAAAAATGCAAATTGAAAGATGTGGGGAAAAGGTTACAATTATCATCTGTATATAATTTTATTGCAAGGGCAAAACAAAAATCGTGTTTGTATTACTTGCAAAGAGACTCTAACGTACTATAAACCTGGTTGTAAATTAATTGAAAAAATGGAATGTTATAAGGTATTAAAGTAGCCTTGATGATTTGAAAGTACAAAGCAGGGATGAATATAGACACGGTACATAAATATCTAGTTTCAGCCACAGAGCCACTAGTTTTTTAATTGCAAAAACTATGTTGTTTAAATAAGCTTTTGGGCCACCGGATTTTTTACTAAAAACAAAAATGGCAGCCAAAATATAATTTGGCTTACAATTGGACTAAAAGTGCATATGTCCGTCCACTTCATACCATTCTTTACAAACAGCAAAGGCGTGGCCCGACAAAGGAAAAATCGACGTTCTTAATCATGTGGAACTTGGAAATTCAAAAATGGCGCTCGCCATAACGCGCTGATACAGTATGCAAACCATAAGAGTAATTTTCAGAATAAATTCGTAATGTGAAAAGACTCACCCTATAAAATGATTGTTGAGCTTTTACCGCAAAATCGACAGGGCTCAACAACTTGAACACCAAAAACGATCAAAAATTTGCGGCCATAATACCAAATCTGAATCAATTCAGCTAAAAAAGGTATGCTTTCAATCTAAAATGCACCCTAAAACTTGAAATTTCCATCTTTTAAAACTGAAGTGCCCAAGCTAAAAAAAATTCCGTAGTGCCCAAGGGCGGGGTCCATGGGACCCAACCCAGAATAACCACTTTCCCATGGGAAATTTGATCTGACACTAACACAAGTAATTGGGGGTCACGTAAGAACCACATAACCCCACAATAAAATGGAAATCCGAAACTTCGAACTATGACCTATGGCCAATTGAAATTGTCACTCTCCGGAAAAGAGTGGTCCGCACATTTCCTTCCTCAGCAACGCCAATATAAGGTTTTGAACCAAAATAATCATTATATCTACTCTAGAATAACCACTAAATAATCATGAAATATGCTTAAAATTATACATCTGTATTTTTCTCAGAAACTTTCAAACTCACCTTATTTTCCCATAGACTTACAGTTAAGAGCACGCCCATGGACAAAATTAAATTGATGCTATCAGCATTAAAAAGGGTATTGATTGAAGTATATTAATTATAATTAATTGCCGCCTAAGGTATAGATCTAAGACAAATAAATCCCAAGCTTTAATTACTAAAATTTTTTAATTAGTAAAATATCTGATTTTTTCACTTCCGTTAGTGCCAAAGGGGGGGGGGGGGGGGGTTCCTAGGGACCCAACCTAATTATTCTAATGAAGCCGTGGGCGATATTGGAATTTTTGCGGTGAGAAAAAGATCAGGAAAAGAACTGCAAATTGTGAGGGTGGAAAAAAGAGGGTGTATAATAGAGAAAGTTGGGGGGCAAGAGGGGAATGGGTGGTTGGGGGCATGTTTTTGAATCAGGAGAAGCGTATTCATAATTCCAGAAATTAGCAAAAAAAATCCTTGAAAAATTTGATTGCGTAACCGAGAAATGCAAAAAAACCAAATGTTGGGTACATGGAACCCCCCCCCCCCTTGGGCACTTAAGTGTTAAATAATGGTCAAAAGCCATAGGCCCATAGGTCTCTACAAGCAAAAAAATTCAATTTTTTAAGACAAGTGACATAAAAATTCAAATGGCCGCCACGAACGTTAAATACAATTAGCATAATTATAGTTTATTTTTCATGATCATGATCATAAGTAAATACTTGTTGTTGGGCTGCTATCAACAAAATATGGCTATCAAAATGGCATCGGAATATTAAAATGACAGCAAAAAACACAAGTCGAGCAGGCTACCAATTTTGTTGTTATAATCCCTATAAATGTAAAAGTGTCGTCGTAAAAACTCACAACAAACTCAGAATCTTAATTTTGATGTACCAAAGAAGGTGAATTTCTAATTGGTATCACGTAATCCTATAGAAAAAGATTTGAAAACCACGGCCGAGTAATCGCCTAGTTATAACACTAATAAGAAATCCGCCTAAACCATGGTGTTTTAATGCACCCACGTTTACTTCCTAACGAATAAAATTAATTTTGTCTTCTTCTAAAACCCGGCAAATTGAAAGAAATCGGGTTCATCCAATAAGTTGCGGATTTGGTTTTGCACAAAGTTGCTAGTTCAAAGCTTGCAAACACTTTTCTATCATGGCTTTTGTTCTTGTTTCTTCCTTGTTTCTTCCCCCACACTTCATAAAAATTGACGTTTGGTATACAAAAAAATCACATTCTGCCTCATAACCCCATCTTTTTGATGTTTATGAAAACACAAATGGCTCAAAATACATTTTAACATCAGTTTACGGATGGGTTAGCACATCATGTCCTTTTTGGTAATAATTTTCGGGGTAAGTGGTTCACACACCCGGCCGCAACATCCCTACCCAAACCAAAAGTGAGACCCCCTCCCCCCCCCCCCCGGCTTTTTTGCCAGACCTGCAGGGCTTGCATCTTTTGCCAGCACACCAACTATGGTAGTGGGTACAAGGTCGTGTTCTCCAGTCTTAAGCTTTTAGTGAGGGAAGGCTATGTAAAATTTCATGAGGGCAATAGGGGGGCATGTAATTTTACATTGAGCAAAAGGGGGGACTTTGTCGTGTCAATATGGAAATCCTCACAGCCCTCTCCCTCGTAATAATGGACGGGTTCCCTTAGGTTGTATAAATATCTATCGCACAAGGGGGGGGGGGGTAGGACAACGATCTGCTCGATTTTGGGCTTGGGGATTTCAAACAGTACTTTGTGGAACTGCTACGTGTATTACTATGGCAGTCTCGGTCCCAGTGACATTAAAAAATCATCTCTTCAATCTTGTTCAAAGATCTTAGTAATATCCATGATAAATTAAAGAAAAAAATATTGACTTCAAAATCCGTCGGGGGGTTAGTGGATTAACCCGGTTGCAAAACAGTGTACTTTTCCATGACAGGTCATTTATATTTAAATCTCGTGACCAGGCCTAGTCCTTATTCACGTCTGTGTGTACCGTTCGATAATGCGTAAGAGCGCCCTCCTACCCATTACCGTTAAGTCTTTGACACGACTCGCACCCGGAAGTTGCTGGCTTTTTGAATTTTCCGTTGCTGTTAGGTTGGCAGGTCCTACCCCCCCCCCCCCTCGCTATCGCATTACTCCTCATTAAAACCTCGATGACTTCCCCTGGGGAATCCACATACAATGTGTAGTGCATGTTAATTGTGTGTAAGGGCTTGTATGCAGAGAACCATTTATTTTCAGGTCATTATCTGGCATACGCGTAAATAGGTATTTTATATACCGGGTAAAATGAATGTTGCACTATACCTTGTTATGGCCGATGGCCCATTTTTTCACAGTCAACGTGGACATTTTTGCAACAATCTAGCCACTGGGGCTAGCACAAAGTTATTAATTATTTAAAATACAAATGTTCAAATGGAGGTGAAACGGTCTCGCTACCTTCAACCCTACCGTGGTGCTTGCTATAACTGGACTCAGACCTACCACTTAAATGTAATGACAAAGCATTAATTTACCGTAATCCGCTTGATCTCTCCACTCTGTATTTCTTCGTATGCACTCTTTCTATATCAACAGCCGCTGGAGCTGACCCGTTGACCACTCTCCCTCTGTAGTGAAGGGCTACCCTGGTCCACTGACTATTCGTTTGTCACTGCTTAGCCATGTAGCCGTAGATGCCAAATGTAAATCGATGCGGCCCATGTCTCGAAGGTTTTTGCCTTAGACCTCTAAGTTTTCCCCACTGATCAGTAGCTATTAACAGTCATGACAGTGGTTCCCCTGACCTATTTAAAGGCACTGGCACATTTCAATTTTTCCACAGACTATGGAATTTCTTCAATTTAATCTCAAATGATAGCCTAGGCCTGGAAGAATAGATACATTTTTACGCATAAAAATAACATACTCAAAAACAGATGGGAGGGGGGGGGGGGGGACGTTCATAAGGGTTAAAGAGCTAGATACAGTCCATGTACTTGTAAGTCCATTTTTAAAAGCTTTTCATAACTTTATCACAAATGTTTCGTTTACATGAATATCATAGATTCGTTCCCATTGATATTAAAACCACAACGGACACAGACCGGTCAAACAGGTGATGCCGTTGAAAACATGCATATGGCCGGGGAGGGCGGCCAAGAACTCACAATTTTAGACGTCGCAATTGATTGAACCGTAAAAGCGAAATCTGCTGAAAAATTCTGAATTTTTTATATGTTGTCAAGGAATATTTTCTTATTCAAAAACGTGGAGTTGAAGATAACTTAACTGCAAGGGTTATTTCTGATGTTTGGTAGGAATAACGAACGAGGACGAGGTCGTATGTGGGTCATGGAACAACCATGACCGACCAACATCAAAGCACCCAAAATTGGTTTGTGGTTTGCCAATCCTTATTGCTGGTAATTCTTTTGACATTTTTTGTGAGTTGCTATAATGAATGAGGCGTGGCCGCCACCGCCTGCATACGGCGTGCGTTTCTTTGTTAAACGCCATTTTCGTAGTCTGCTCGCGGAGTCTGCTGAATTAATGTCGACGGCACATTAATTATTTACATCGTCTGTTTACGTTAGTCTTATTCATTTCAGGTGGAGTTAACACATGTAAAAAAAATAAAAAAAATAAAAAAAATAAAAAATTGAAAAATATTGAGGGCGCACTATTTTTCAAAAATGTGCAGTGTCTCCTTTAACTTAGAGTAGCAGACAGTGTGCGACATGATATTTATTGTTATGTGCATTTTTGTGATCTACAGCTTTTAAATGTGTTGAATCAAAGTCAAGTTCACCAAATACGATAGCCACGAGATTTTTTTTTTAGTTTCGTTGATTTCACAAGGTGCATTTTTGTTTTTGTTTGTTTTGGTTTTTTGTTGCAGCCTCTTTGTGCTAACAAGTGATCGGATTTCGTGTTTATTCCAGGGAACGGAGAACCCTATTGACAGATATTTGCGGATTCAGCAATTCGAAATATCCTAAAAAACTTGCTTAACCACATTAAACAGTACTTTAATGGAGCACAAATATTCAATTTTGACCTACCTATGGGGCTACGAGCAACTGCATGTTCTAGATTCAGGGACAACACATGAGACGTTCTCAAACGCAGTATAGGACCTATTTGGTAACTGTATGTTTTACTGCTATTAAAATCGGAACGCAAATAATATTTGATCCAACGTATTCTGCGAGCTTCTTTGTGAGCAGAAACTGTCGTAGTTTTAATTAAATTTTGGAGAACTTTGCACCAGACATTCTCTGAAATTTATGAATTTAAATTGGAAAATGTGTCGAATTATTTTCAATGGGATCCATGAAAATGACAGAGGAGCATGTGTGTGATGACGATAAAACATAACAAGAATAGTCTTTTAAAAAGACAACCATCGCTTAGCGAGGATGTTAGTATTTAATGTTAGTGTAAATACTTTAGATCAGGGAAACCCTCTCGTATCAGAGAGATTATATAACCACACCGAATGCCCCTGGGTTTGGAAACACCAGCCTTACACCCATATCCATTTCAAAGAGGAGTCCCCCCCCCCCCGCCCCCCCCCCCCAGCACTTTCATTTCATTCACACTGTACTGGCCAATTTGCCCCAATTTCCAAGAAATAAGCCTGTCCCCTGTTCATCATTCATTCACAAAACATCTTGTGAAAGTGCTAGTATTTCATTTTGTTTCATTTGCAGCTTCCTTGTTATGAGTAACTATTCAGCAATGTGGTACATTGTGGGTAGTTTATCAATCAAAATACCCCGGGGGCAGTTGTATTCAAAGGTGGATATGATGCGTGAACAGAACTTCAGAAATGCACCCTAAACAAGTATTTCCACCGACTAAAAAACATACCCTAAACAAGCATTTTTGTCTGTTTTTACTACCATAAACAAGTCTTTTTGTCAGTTTTGCCACCCTAAACATGTAAGCAATGCATTGTGCTGATAATATACCTTTATTATCTGGCTTTGCTCATGTTGCTTTACTTCAAAATTACAATCTTTTTGATAATTTTGATCTCGCGTACATCACAATTTCAGGGTTTCGAAAAAAACATACCCTTTTTTCCATATTTTGCTGTTTTTGACACCCTAATCGATGTACGCGCGTACATCGCCTGTTGGAAAAAAGATACCCTTTTTACGTGTTTTCTTGTTCACGCATCATATCCACCTTTGAATACAAGTGGCCCCCCGGGCAAAATACCCATTACACCAGATTACAAACTTCAAACAGGAACAGGTTTTAAATCAACACTTGTGATCTGGGCATTGTACACATAATGGTACTCTCAAGACCACGGGTCATATCATCCATTACATGTCAATGAACCCGGCAATGAACTGGGAAGTTATCCACTGTGATGGGTGGGCTGTCATCCAGTCAAACGTTTTTGTTTCTAGCTGCTTAGGAAATGTAAATGAATTTCCTAGTAGGCTATGTCCTTAATTCTTAAAATTAATGGGAAACAAATGACTTTGTACTGCCTAATGAGACAAACACGCCAACCTGTGACATGACTGTGATCTTTTTTGCCAATCATGTGCTTGCTGCACATATGCTAGGTAAAAACCTTACCAATGTTGTGGATTTTATTTTTCTACTCCGATTTTATACCAGCTCGATGGAAAAAATCGGAAAACTAGATAATAATGATTCAACCATGGATCAGGGAGAGAAGGATAGACAAATTCAGCCACTCAAAGATAAAATGGCAAGAGAGAGTACAAAGACGTAAGTGTTTATTATAATCACCTTGATAATGGATGATAATTAACCATAGATCTAAATCGTCGTTTTTACTCTATCCGATTTGATGCATCCTAACCTAACCGGAGGAGATATTGCCAAATTAACACAAAGGTTAAAATACCACTTGGGCCAGTTTCACTTGAAGATTCAAGAAATTATGGTATAAGGTGTGTAGCATCTTGTGGGATCAAACTGTTTTCAAACCAAAAATATTGTAGCAATAAGAGTGAATGTAATATCATGCATTAAACTTATCAATATTATTTTTCAAACAGTGAAAGCACCAGAAAAATAATCACGAAATTCATGTAAATTTTGGGAATTTTACTGCTGAAAATAAGGGGACAGCCACAAGTCTCTGTTGGGGGACAAATGTGCGGACAACGCTCTAATGGGGAAGGCCAATTTCCCCTCCCCCATTCTCCACTACATTCAAGATGCCAGGGAGGAAGAAACTAGTGCTGAACAAAGAACAATAAAGGAAAGAAGGTTGATGTTCGAAGGCCTTAGTTTACATACACATCCACCGAGTGCGTTTTTATGGTTCCTACCTTCGCTGAAAGCCTGGAGTAAGGCAAAACACAAGACTGGTTGGTAACCACCGTCCGCCTCCGGAAATAGAAGTACCACATGCCTAACCAACACAGGAACATCGCAGACACTTGATATTTGTACCATAGATAGCTATGGTCCTCCTCTTTCCATTGATACAAAAGAGTACCAACATGCATCGCATTACGTCACAATGACGTCTAAGTTCGCTGTCTGCAAAACTGCCATTCCATAGACACCCACAGTGAAAAAAATTCAATTTTTGCGCCAAAAAGGTAGAAAATCAGATTTCCCTGCGGTTTTGACTCTACTTGATGGGAAATGACTAGTTTTTATATAATGATCATCATTTTAGAGCTATATAGGGTGTTTTAAGTCGCTAAATTGCGAAATATCAATTTTCCACCCTATCTTCAGTATTTTCGTACTTCGCTCAACATTGACGTCCTGTGACGTCATAATGGGGATGTTTTATACTTATTTTGGTACCAATGGAAAGAAGAAAACTCTATGCTATCCGTTTGGTTACCAAATTTACAGGAATCGGATGTTCGTTAACGAAAATCACAGGGGGGTGGTACCACCCCCCCCCCTTTCGGGAAGTTTTGTTACAAAAATGGCTCAGGGTAGACGGGGTTAATTATATAGGTTTTTTGAATTGGGACAATCTATTGAGGAATCCTTGAAAATGGATGAACGTTTTTTTTTAATACACAAAATACGAAGTGTAAGAAGAGACGACAGAATTTAATTTTTCCCATTAGGGGAACAACAACATACCACTCATAAATTTAAACATGACATCTAACCGTTTCGGCCACTTCGAAAAAAACTCAGGCATCGCGATATGCGTCAATGAATTGGGTTCCATCATATACAATAAAAGCGCCAGAATACGCGATTTTCGCTCTAATGAGTTAAACGTCAGATTTGGTAACTAGAACAGCACAATGGTAAACGTTGCGTAGGCGTAGGCGTAGGCGTAGGCGTAGGCGTATTGAATCTCGCAATTGCCCACATTGACCTTCTTAACTTAGGACTAAATATGTTGTGTTGATGTTATGAGTCGACCAATATTAATTTACAGAGTACTCTATGGACCGTACAAAATCACGTTTTCTATCTCTCACATCAAAACGTAGTGAATATTAGCGTCTAAACTTACAGATGGGGATTCAATCACTACACATTATATAGTTAAAATGTAATTCTTTTGTAAATAATCTGTTTTATAAATCTAGGGATAGGGGTGAAACTCACCCAGTTGGTTCCCTTTAACGCGGTAGTTATCTTTCCATAGAGTACTACCTTACAAAGTCTTTAACACAGATAACGATAAATGGGTCAAACCCCTCTGATTGTTCCAAACCACTTTTGAAAGAAATGTACACTGGTTTGAAACAACTAATACACGTAAAGGTAGATGACAATTCTGGAGAAATTGTTTTATCCGCCAAGTTCTTGTCTACTTTTATCAGTAATATCTTTGGTACAGAGTGTCGGATTCAGTCAATACAAAGTATTTCAAAGCGAGATTTTACAGTATTAGGGGGTTACCATTTCTCACTTGTGCAGTGGAAACATTTTTCCAATGGGAATAACCACTCTCTTTAAGGTTCAACGAGAGATTCCACATATCAGGTGTCCATAAAAAATCGAAAGTTATGATTTTTGGCCTTGAAGTACCGCTTCCAGAAATATCCCCATTCTGAAAGACAGTTGAAAAGTTTCTTTCTTTGGTACAAAAATTGTGAAAGATTCTGATTCGTATAGGGATCACTAGAAATTCAGCCTATGTGTTACATTGAAATATAGCAAACCAAAATCACCTCTTTTCTCTCTTTAAGGCAGTCTGTAGCTAGAAAATACAAGGTAAGAAATATATTAGGTGTCTAATCATAATGAAATACTTGTATTACTCAATATTTGGTGCCTCAAATCTCTCGTTGCACCTTTAAATGTGTTAGTTCATAAATCAGGGGTGATAAACTGGTCGAGCTTACTCCTATGGCCATCTACTATTCCTTGATCGTTAACTGTCGGTATTTTTTATATTTCATCGCGAATAAATGATAACGCTACTGATAGGTGGGTTCATTACTTCATCGGGAGATTTTTTGCAGAGCTAGCCTTCAAAAGGCCTTACATCCCGCCGTATGTTCCTGCATCCTGATGTTTTCCTCAAGATTGGCCTCGGCCAACTTCTACCGATGAATATGAACCCACCGTGGCCTGCAATTTGAAGTGACTAGTTTCTGATTGATATTGAGTCCCTTGAAACGGACCATACATAGGTCTCACCTGCAGTTGGTGTTTTTTTCGTATACGAATTGACGAAAAATGGCGGGTTCAAACTTCATCAGCAGACGTTAAATCTAAGCTTTCGAAGATGCTTTCGGCACTATTTAACAAAGAGTGCACCCTCAATATTTTTCAAATTGTATAGGGTCGTGATTTTCCAGACGTTGCAATTTTGGAGGTACGACCCACCCAAACAAAATTGTCTCAAAATTGGTAGGTTTTATTTAAACATTAAGTACGCAATACTATTACGGGAAAAATACTATTGCCAACAACACTTCTTACTTTTTTGCCAGTATGCCAAAACATTTTGTACACAAAAGAATAGGGTTTACTTACGTTATCAAATTTAATTGCAACAAAATATGCCAACTGATTGAACATTATTCGAGATGTTCTTGGGAATAATTTTTATTGTACGAATTAAAGTTTGGAGTAGCTAATTGACTCACAATTGCTAACATTTGTTTACTGTTTATTACTTTATCCTTGAGTATTGAATTCTGCCCGAAACTTAGAGACTCATAACACCCAAATTAAATAAACCTTTTACTAATTAAAAAAAATTTTCCCCCCTAAAATCTATTTAATTGAACCAAACAGTCAATGGGCAAATTTAGTATTTGTAATGTAACTAAAACGCTTCAACGTAATAAACGTAACGTAATACACACTAACGTAGTAACATTTTTTACCCTTTTTCACCTCTCCCAATGACTAAGAGTGGGAGTATTGGAAATTGATATAAGTTTTTGGGGTCGGAAAATGAGTATCCTAGCCACTCCTTGATCATATTTAAATAGCTTGTTTGGTTGCTGTGAAATGTGGATAACGTAATACACGGTCCTTAAAAAAGGTCACCTTTTGTAAGAAGTTCAACATTTCCTTAGACTTTTTAATAGTCATTGTGACTGAAGAAACACTATTTCCAACATCCGCATTATGTTTTACCTTAAATAAAGGCACATCAATATCTTAGTAGAAGATTTTACAAAATTAAGCACTCTTGTGAAGTAAACGTAATAAACAAGATTTCACGGACATTATGTTTATTTAAAAAATTAAAAATAAATTGGAATATACAAGGAAAAACATCATACGTAATTTCTACACATGTTTGACAACCAGAAACATTGATATGAAGAATCGGCTGCTACGTATTTTTTACAATTTTTTATCATTTTGATGTTTGTTTCGGACATCAATTTTCAGCTATTTTTCCGATGTTTGAAGGCCAATATCTCATAGAAAAGATAATGGAAATATGGCCACTTTATATGCCCAAATGCGGCTCAACGGCGCCTATCACAATATTACCGCTTTTGTTCCATAAAGCATTGCTTAAAAGTTTATTAACCAAAGACACAAAATTTCCTGGAATGCACCTGTTTTCATGAAAATCGACCATATTTGGCATTTTTTGTAAATCTGTTTATATATATCCTCACTTTAAAAATGATTAATACCAATTAGCGCCCTTGCACTCTTACCAAACACTTTCGACTAGGTGCCTAGTAAAATATGATCTTACGGCTGTTTCCTATTAAATTTGGACTGGAAATTGACCAGAACACAGATCATTTGAACGTCAGAATCTTGTCAAATATGAGTATATTCTTGTCTGATTTTACCAGATTTTTTTCCAGTCAACTTGACTAAAAACGGAAAATCACATTTGAAGGCGATTTTTAAGATTCTGTATGGGTAAACATAACTATTTTTATAACAATTGACTCCGGCGACATGTGATTCAGCAACGGCGAAATGGCGTTTACTACGGGGGGTCTTAGTGAAAAAGGGGTACGGGGATGTGCGGCCGAGAATGGTTGCATTTTCAGTGATTTTGGCATATTGACGGTCTGTAGAAAAATAGTGCGGTGCCAAAAGGCTCAAAATACATTTAACATGTAAGTTATTTTTCTCAGCTTCTGGGCTTCGCCCCCAAAACTTCCACAAAGCAGGTATAAGGACGGGTAGCAATCTGTCATTTTTTGGTATATTGTGTCGGGGTAGTGGTTCAAGCACCCGGCCGCACATCCCTACCTAAACCAAAAGTGAGACCCCCCGGGGGTCTTTTAACTCAAGAATTTCACACGCCAGAGTTGTTCCCCTCGACATGCACCTGTTTAACCTTTCTGTGTACCCTTCACACATTTGTTGACAAACTTAAAGTTAGCCTACAACTTACCTATGCTTTCTATTAGCCTCTTATGTCCTTTGTTTTAGGTATGTTTATTTGTATGTGGTAAAATATAATGCTCTATTCTTCCAATGGCCTAGCCTAGACTATCATTCGCGAGCAAATGAAGAGAAATTTCATATTTTGTGAATGAAAATGTGCCACGTGCCGCTTAGTAGTAAAGATGGGCATTTTTGCATTGACTCGTTGGTGGCAGGATTATCAAACCAAACGTGAACCTTCAACGTCCATAAATATACTGAACAGTAGAACATAGGCCTATCCATTTGTTCTTTTGTGACGCTTTGACGAGTCAAATATCTTGTATATGATGTTTGACATATTTGTTTTACCCGTTATCTGAGGGGTGGTCACTAAAATCTATGTGGTTCCTGCCCGGTTTTCTTTCCAATCTAACAGTTACCAAGACCTGTGGGTGGTTTTTAACAAAATAAAATACCACAGTTTCTTCTAAAGGCCACGGTTATAGTTTTTGATAGTTAGCATTTGCATATATTTGGAATACATCAGCATAGCTGCGCTGTTGTTTTGCTATATAAAGACCTGAGGTATATCGACAGGCAAAATCCTGCTATTTCCTATTAGATCATGACATCGCGTTTATGTAAAGTATTTGTATTACACGCTCTAGAAAGAGGTGTTACTCGATATAGACGGAATCGCTATATAGTTAGGAGGAATGGTGGGGCGCAGGGTACAGACTTTTTCTATCGATTGAGTTTTGTTTATGAGCCTAAGCCAATTATTTTGGAGGGGTGCAAAATTTCTTTGCAGTGGCAATTTTCTACAATCCCAATTATGGCGGTGTACACTCTCAACTCATTAACTGGCACATTATTTGTGCTCTGTACCAGGTTTTAAGGCATTTCGTGATTTCCACAGCCGTCCCCCCGACTTACCTAAAAAGTGTTGAGATTTTTATATCATCTGAACCGTTAGCCTATGTAATCCATGTGTGCCCAATCGTACGTGCAATTCGGTCGCATCTGTAAGAAATTAGAAAATTTTGTATTGTCTCTCCCTAAACGGACGGTCATCTTGAATATTTTATAACGCGACACTGGCACATTTAAAAAATATGCGCCCTCAAAAAATTTTCACAATCGATAGTTTTGCATGGTTGTAGTAAGAGCTTTTATATACAAAAGCCATCACCCGAAATGATAGCACCAAATCAGCCGCCCTTTGGGTTAAACACAACGATTTTAATTTAACGTCGCCCGCGACGTTAAAATTCAGAGACAGCGAAAATGGCGTTTAATACAAGAACACGCACGCCGTATGATGTTTCCCACGCTATCCACACTGTTTCTGTTGATCGGTCTATAACCTTTGTGTTTTAATATCAGTGAGTACGGAGTCAAAAATATTCATTTTGTAATAACATTTGTTGTTAAAGTTATGGAAAACTATAGTTGGCCTACAAATTACCTGGATGTCTTTATCCTCATATCAATGTCCTATCTGTTTTGGGGGGTTTGGGGTATGTATTTTTTATGTGTAAAATATTCTCTGTTCTTCAATGGGCCTAGACTATCATTTTGAGAGCAAAGTGAAGACATTCAGATTTTGTGAAAATGTGCCATGCCGCGTTAAGCATGTTATCAAAACAAAATGTCAGATACGAGTTTGTAATGTTCAAAAGGCATACATCTCATACTCTAATTTAAACTTTAAAACCATTTGGAGGTTATATAAAATAAAATACAAGACAAGTATGTATCGTTAATTTATAGGTTTAAAGAAGGTTTAAAAAGGGCTGCCATATGCCCCCCGGTTAACATTTTGCAGTTAACGAAACAAAAAGCCCAGATCCGTATTGTCAAATGATCACTACTTAGCTCACCATTAATTTACACCAGTTATTAAATTAATAATTAGTTGCTTGTAAACTACATATAATTACAGGATATACTATAGGTTTTTTAAATATCTTTAAAGGCGGCTATATTGGCTGCTTTCTTTGACAAATATCGATACAGAGAAATGAAAAAAATAGTGGTTTCTAGTGATCAAATACATATATCTCTTAAGTGTAATAGCAAAAAGGCATACATATAGACAGTAAATCATGCCTCACTGGCAAAATGTGGAGAACCTTGACGTGTCCCAGGATGTGTTTCAAAATGCATTCTATAGAGGTGTTAAAACACTGCAGAGTGTGTCAATTTAACAGATTTTGAACACCTGCCAGAACATGGTTTTAAGTGTTCAATGAATGTATTATGTATATCATCAATATGTATATTGGAGGGTTAAGATCATTTTTAACCGATTCCGAGCACATATTTGCCTTTTAGTAGCCATATTGAATTTTTATTGCATGTAATGTAAATTACTTACTAAAACTTTCCTCATGCTTAAAACACCGAATAACCTTTCAAAAATTGTTCTACAGAATACTAAGGGATTTTTAGTGATAATTGGACATGATACGCCCGCATATGTGGATTTTCAAAATCCACTCTGCCCCCAACTTTTGGCAGCCCCCTAAAACTTATTGGCTTAGGTTTCTCTAATAAACTAAATTTATCAATAGAAAAAAGTCTTACGCCCATTTCCATCCTTCAGGCTGTGTCGCAAAACTTCTCCCCTGACTAATATATCTTCCCCTTTTTTAGGTACTCTAGACACTTTTGTCCTGTCCCATACTTTGAACCGGTTGTAGCTAGAGAAGAAACCTATATCTGATAGAGAAACTTCAAGATGGTGTCTTGTTGGCCACTTTTTTATTATAGATATTTGACCATTTTTTAATTAAATGGCGGCCACCTTCATTTCTAAGCCGTGCTAAAACGCGGAATACCAGATATGAGTTTTATTCTTTGTACATGGGGCCTAGCCAAATCTTATCTCTTATCCACGTTACTTGATTATTCATGGCCCTGGGTAAGTTATGGCTCTTTTCATATATTCGAGGAGTTTGTGGCGTCCATATTAGAAGATTTTTTATGAATGCCAATCACGAATGTTGTATAGCCCTATACGAACTCAAATGAAAAACTCATTCAAAAATGTGTACTACCCTGTGCGTACATTTCTCCTGTATAAGAGGCCTTAATGTTAATTGTGGCGTTACAATCATCTGTGATTTGCCAACAAAGATTGTAAGGTTTACTAAATTTGTGCTTTATTGGGCATGGTGTATGGAGCGATAGACGAGGTGCACATTGTTATTCTCATGTAACTGAATTCAACTTTAGAGAACTGGGCGTTCTGATCATCTAGGAATATGTTTGAGGGGATGCAGTTAGATTACATGCAATTAGAAATAACACCTATTTCATGTCGTTAGAAAGAAACAATACACCCATTGGAGTTCTGTTTGAACAATGTTGAGCCATAGTTTTCGAACGAAGTAATCAGTACTAATCGCAGCCTATAGGGTAATTTAGAGCCCAGCCTTTTACGATATAGTTATCGCGAAGCAAACACATCCTATATGTAGGGAATGTTAGGCCATGGCAGCCTATCCTAATGTGGTAATGTTCAGATGGAACAATGAGTTAGAGCGAAGCACCCGCTCCATTTCACTGCGTTATTATCACAATGAATCAATACTCCATCAGTGTCTGTTAAGTGTCATAGCTGAACGAAGCTATCGTAACCTAATATCTGTCTAGGCAAGTAATTACCCCCGAGAAAAGTACACTTTTCATCCGTTTGGGAAATTACCAATATGGGCAATGATATTTTATACCACAGCAAACTAGATTCTGCATTTGCAAATATTTGCACAATCTGTGTCTAAACAATGTATGTGGATTTTTGCTTAAAATAATATAGAGCCTCTAGTACAAATTATTAGTAAAAATATTATTGATTGTCTTTTATTTTTTTATAACACTCGTGAACGCGCGTGCGTAAACTAAAATACTTGCAACGCCGAGTGCGTACCCTAAAACACTTGCGAACTCGCATGCAATACCCTTGCAACACTTAACGGAACCGTGTGCGTACCTTAAACACTTGCAACAGCATGGGCCTCACCATAAAACACTTGTGAACGCTGGTGCGAAACGATTCCGATTTGAAAAACAAGGTTTTATTCGATTTGAAAAGGCAAGGTTTTTTTTTTTAATAAATCTATTTATGCTCGTAAACCTGGTTTTTCAAAAACCTTGCTTGAATTCGAATGTGATAAACCTATCTTTCGGGATTCAAAACGCAGGTTTAATCAATAATGGCACATTTTTTTTTGGAATTTTAAAAATTTGATATTTTGGCACTTTACGTTGGTTTACGTCTAGACTCTATACCTGTGAGCGAGAATGCTAAAAATGCGAATTATCATAAAATAAACGATTTTGTAATTAGAATTGGGAATTTGGGATCCCAGATGGGAACTTAACGCAGAGCTGAAATGCTACTTATGTCCGTCCAGATGAATGTGCCACCTCGAGAAAAATAACCTCTACTTGACTTGCTTGAACCGATAAAACCACTAATGGATGAGCGTAGACACGACCATGGCACTATTCGCGGTCTAGGTTCGCTTGGAAGGCCGTTTCAGCAGCCGGTGAATAATTATTTCGGTAATATATTCTAATTACAAAATTCCTTCTCCAAAATTCCTTGTTTGCGATACACAGACAGTTTCGAGCTCAATAACCATTCACAGTATAGTTTACTAGCCGTTATCGGTCAATGCACAACTCGTGTAAAAATCATCCAAATTTGTTGAAAAATTGGGGGCGCTACTTCAAAAAATGTGTGCTATATTGCTTTTATACGATTCGATAAGCGAATTTTTGAATAACCTAGTTTATCACGCAATAATCAAAAAATGGGTGTTTCACAAAAAAATGTTTTTTATTCCAGCAACCCAGGACCAAGTTATCTCTTCATTGTGGATAATGCTTGGCCATAGTAACATATGATTGTCATGGGTTTAATTGCACCTTTTAAATCATGGGGTGGAACAAATGAAGTGTCAAAATACGCGTACTTAACACTCGCTTCCAATTTGATCCCATAATTTGTAATACGATGTTCGTTGACTTGACAGACAATTCAAATGGTGAGGAGTTACTTTTTTGGATGTTTTATCGATGTTTTTCAACAACGGTTGCCGAACCAGCTTTATGCTGATTCTGAATTCGATAGATGCCGACGAAAAACCTTGAGCAGTTTTTGTAGACACAAAAATGAAAATGGCCACCAAGACACCTAAAATTTAATCTTGTATTCACTCAAATTTGTAAATATTGAGCTTGTCTAGTTTAAAATATTGCATCGTGACAAAATAAATATGATTCTGTAATCACATAACCAATGAATTAATATGCACTCGCCAAATACAATAAAGTATCTTATCGTGATCTATGCTTAACTTCGATGGTAAACTTGATATCTGTCCTGATGTTTTGACAAATTGGTGGGAATTAAAGACACTATCAGTGATTTGCTAAATCAGCAAATGAAAAAAAATCATATCAAAATCAGATTTTTGCATGTAATGCAACAATACAAAGGCATCCTAACATACCCGGCAACTGATAAGACCAGAAGCAACCTAAAAAGGACAGAATAGGAGATATTAGTATGAATGATCCGAACGGACCCTAACTACACCGGTAATTGAAGAAATCGTATATTGGAACACTGCCGTTTCTTCCTTTTCGTCAATTCTAAGCTGGAAAATGGTACCTTATGAGATTCGACAGACTTATCCCCTTCACTTTGAAGCTAATCCTGGCAATTCAAATTTTTTTCAAATCACTGATAGTGTCTTTAATTAAAACTAAGAAATATCGTTCAAAACTGTGATAAATCATTTCTTCAGTTCACTATAGCACATGCATCCAATGGCTTCGATACCTCAAGAATGGCTCTAATCGAAACTATATCTCACTAGAGCTGCAATGTTTGTGCTATATCCATGTTAATCATCTGGATGCCATCTTGCAGATATCAATCACTTTGATTATCTTATGATATTTAAACTGCTCTGAATGAGTTTACGTGATATAACACAACATTAGAGCTTTTTAAAAATGTATTATGAAAATATAGACATTTGGTTTATCAAATGATTAAAAGTTCTATTGATTGCAAAACATTATGTACTTACTACCATTCTAACGGTCAAACAATGATCAATATCAGAAGATGCGTTGATTATAATTGGCTGCATTTGGGAATTTCTTAATTACGTGGTAACTGAATCATATTTTAATTGGTCAAACAAATGGGTGCTTTTGAACTGGACAGGCACACAATTACAACTTTTGAGTATTAACAGACGAGTTGTTAGTGTTTGGGTGGCCATTTTTGTTTTTTTTAGCTTAGACTCACAGCCACAGATTCTATTATAACCTAATAGCGAACCCAGCTCAAAGCCGTAACCATCTTTTGCCGCAGTGCGTACTTACGGTGGCCGCCTTTCTTCACCCGCGGCGTAACCATCTTTTTCTGTATCTATGGACTAGTCACCCCAACCTGATTAACCCAAACCATCAAGTGGGCATGACGTAATGCTCGGTAGTTTTTTTTGACGTACCAACAAGTTCGTTTTTCCGAACCCGCGTTTTAGCATTCGTTTTTCGAATCCTTAAAAGATCCTTCTATTCCCGAAATTTAAAAAGGGTTCCACTCTTTTCCAAATACTTAAAAGGGTTCGCTATTTACCGAAATCCTAAAAGGGATTCGTAATACCAAATCTCCAAAAAGGTTCGTATTTTCCGATATTCAAACGGGTTTCGGTATTCGAAACAAAATACCCGTGATTTTCTTGTTAAAAAATTATTTAAAAACGTTTAAATGAAATATACTGATTCCAAATATAAATGCTTTTGCACTTCGGCACCTTCTTCTGTTGCAACGGAGAAGTACACATTTCCTGTATGACTCCTATGGGTGGGGACATTTCGCCCTCCCTATTACAGGGAACCAACCCTATGTCAAAACAAAAAAACCATTTTTGAAATCAGTATCATTATATAGATTCTTTGGATTTGTTTACAAAGAAATAATGGTTATCGCAAAAATTGACCTTTCTTGAATAAA